>NKCJ01000236.1:0-60643 GCA_003947015.1 Fusarium sp. AF-6
GGCGTCTGGGGATGAAAAGGGCAATGGGGCCCGGGGCTGGGCTTGTAACAGTAGTAAACCAGGGGTTGTTGTAGTTTTTTTGACCTCAAGCCAAACCGGAATAGAAGGTTACCATGCGTCGGATCGACTGACGGTGTGACAGGGACGGGTCGATATTGATGCAGGGGTTTCTTGAGTTCGGGAAAGACGGAAGGGTTTGCTGGAGGTCTACTACGTAGTTTTTGAGGAGAGACAGCCTGGACCTGCATGTGATCTTCTAGAGCCGTCGAGTTGAACAGTTGATGTTATGTGGTTGGCTGAGATGAGTTGAAGATCGCTGTGGGCGCTTAAAGGGCAACCCATACTGACATCATGATGGCCTCTTAACCTCACGATGTAGCACAAGAAAGAACAATTCAACTCGATATCGAGCATTCTACCAAAAAAGTCTGTTGTCTTGGCCTTTCTTACTGAGGCGTATCGCTTGCCGTCGCAGCTGCAACTCACACACAACAAACTTGAAAAGCAAAACCTTGGTGGGCTGTGTCAGATCGGTTGGCGGCGACGGTTAGTCTACCGGGCTAGTGGGTATCCCTTCCTCGACTTGGGGGCAAGCGTGATGGTCTCCTCTCCGGGGTTCGGTTTTGGTGGTTGTGGTGGATGGTGGTGTTTCAGGTTGATCATGGGAGCTGGTTGAGTGGAGGGAGTTGTGGCAGGCTGAGCTGAGTTTGTGCCTCTCAGCTTGGAGAATACACTCAAGTGTTGAACAAGTATTTTGAGTAGCCATCAACAGTATCAACAGAAAAGAGTAAGAATTTAGACGCTCATTCTGCACAGCATCACAATGCAATGCATGGACGGGAGGGAGGCCACCAGTTCGGTCTCGACCCCCCCATCCATCCAGGCAGCCACAGGGGTAGCTTCCATGCCCGCCCAGGCTGGGCTGGGCTGTCAGGGAGCGCTAGGGGCACCCGTCGCCCTGGGCCAGGGGTAATATCTATCTCTCCAGGGCTCCAACCCCTGTTCCACATGGCGCCCTTCGTCCACTAACGGCCAGGCGGATTCCGCCTGACCTCCAGCCCTGGGGAGTTCCATCTTTAATTGGTGCACAATCTTGAGTGTCCCTGTTGGCAATCAGTCCACTGCGAGTTGGCGATGGCTTCATTTTCTTAAGAAGTTGGATGTTTTTCTCAAGAATTGGTATCTATCGTAGGTCATAGGATGCTTTGAAAAAATCCCAGCGCGCGCGGTTCGCGATTCCCATGTCGCCCGTCTTTTGAAACACGGGCGACCGGTGGCGATATCCATGTCGTGCCGAACCTCCGTCTAGCGCTTGAATGTGAGAAAGACGGGTCGAGTCAAGTTTGACGCTGTCAATTCTTTCTTCTTCTCTTTCAATCTTGAGACGAGCGATCATGTTCATGTGAAGCGCCACTCGAGGCGAGAAAAGTCGCGGTGGCAGACAGTAGCGCAAGACGGTGAAACAGTGCTGCAACAGGAACTTGATCGTTCCGGTATCTACTATGACGGTTACTGTGTCATGGCCTAATAGTCAGATAGACGGAAACACTGATGAGAATTTTTCGAAGCAAAACGACCATCAAGTTTTGTTAAGAAACTCTTTTAGCGAGCAAGACTCGGAACGAAACTTGTGTCATGGCCGTAACTAAGGTAGTTTCTGATCTCGCTGCCGTTGCAGGCGCTTCGGCACAGCCCTATGACTTAACCTTGGCTTTTATAGCTATTGCCAAGGTCTGAGGTTGCTTCGATGCTACCTGGCTAAACACGTGAAGCACTGTGTGAAGCCATCGTCAAACCGTTAGTTAGACAACGACGAAACAAAGAACAGTACCGCGGCTTCGGTTCGGAGGATTTTGAGATTGAATATTGTTCTGCCATCGGCAATCTTGAGATCTCAATTTTAATTGCCGTGGAATAAAACATGTTCAAGTGGGATGATGTTGAGAACCGAGATGGGTGTGGTGTGCCAGGTTTGTCTTTCAGCTGAATAGATAGGCGGGTTTCGAGGTGGTGTCATGGTAGCTTTCAGGCTATATAGCAACAAAATGAGCACATTTACGAAGAATGTTGACTTTGCAATCATCAATAGCTGCAAAATCCAAGCTAGAATGGCATCACAAGAAGTCTCCGAAACGGAGCCAGAGCTCTTCTTTCTCACTCTCAATGATGACATGCCCACCACTATCGTCCTCCTCCACGGCCTCCTCAACTCGCACATCGAGTGGTCTTTCGTGATCCTTCACCTGGGAAACTACCACATCATCGCGCCCGACCTCAGCGGCCACTCCCGGTCGCGGGACATATTACCCGCCGACATCGGGAGCTCGGCCGACCGTGTCGCGGCGCTGATCCGCCGACACGCAAAGGGCGGCCGGGCCCACGTCGTCGGCCTCTCGATGGGTGCATTCGTCACCCTCCGACTCGGTCAGCGGCACCCGGACCTGGTGCTCTCGGCGTTTGTCACGGCCGGACACCCGATGGAGCGTCAGTGGGCGTGGGTCGTCGGACACCCGAGCATAACATACTACATGACCCTCATCCTACTAGAGCTCGTACCCGTCTGGCTATACATGCGCGTGGCGACGAGTCGGGGGATGCGGCACCACGAGGGCTTGCTGTCGGAGATGCGGCGCAACAGGAGGTGGGAGGTGATCCGGGCTGTGGACATGGGACTGCTGGAGCTGAGCTGGGAAGACGTGCGAGCTCTACCGATGAGGACGCTCTCGATTGCGGCGGAGACGGTAGACGACGTCGAGGCGGTGAGGCGGATGGGCAGGGAGATGCCCGTGGAGGGATCCCTGGGCGCTGTGGTGAGAGGGGCGGTGCATACATGGAACCTACAGAAGCCCGAGCTGTTTGCGGAGGCCATCAAGGCTTGGGTTGAGGGGAGGGAACTGCCGAAAGAGATTGAGATTCTGAGGTGACATATTGCGGCATCTTCCCAAGGGCATCCCTCACATTGCTGTTTGCTGGCCTCTTTTCTCCTCAACTTGAGGTATTCATACGAGTCAGCTCTCTTTACCTATAAGGAGGTCGATATTAACAATAACAACCCGCAGGTCAAATTCCACGACTAATAATGACACGAGTCAACTCTTTAAACCCTTCGTACAGAATACCACGCCAATGCACACTAAACAGGCACATCATTCTCCAACGGCATCTCACAGCAGCATCTTCCGCTCTCCCACTGGCCGCCCTCACCGACTTGGACCCGGAATGCCTCACTGCATATTCCGCGCGTGAGCCAGCACCTCTGCGGGCCTCCTCTCCCCCACCACAGCATAGACTTTCTCGCCCGCTGATTGAGAGAGAGGAGGGCATCCCATTTCCGTGACAGCGTCGCACTGCTGAGCTGGCAATAGTTTAATGGGGGGGACAAATCAACTGGCAACACACATTGTCCATTTTTTCATGCTTCATGCTGTGTCACGTGAGCTGACGGGAGCAAAAGACTGGGAACCTGCATGATGGCCCGTTAGCGCTTGGGCGGGTTTGTTTTTGGGGTCAAAGGAGAAAGCTGCGCCTCCCAAGTGAGAGGCTTGTTCCTGTCATCATCCGATTCTCTTTGAAGGTTTCTCGAAAAGAGGACTTCGAGTTTCCTCTGAGAGGAAAGAAAAAGACGAGACTGGGAGAGAGACTGAAACAAGAAGATCAACCATGGCTGAAGTTACCTCCGAACCACAGGTCACCTTTGCCTCTGGCAGAGTTGGTGATGACGGCAAACCCGACTCTCCGCCTGAGCTGAGGATCCTCCACTACAACGACGTCTATCACCTCGACCCTTCCAGCGCCGAGCCTGTGGGTGGACTGCCTAGGTTCATCAACGTGTGCCGCGAGTACCAGAACGGAGAGGAGTATGAGGACCAACCCAAGGTGCTGACCCTCTTCTCTGGAGACGTGTTCAACCCAAGTCTGGAGAGCACAGTTACAAAGGGTGAGTTTGTGTTTCTATGAGAAAGGGAGAAAGCCAAGACTTTATATATATATTCCCCCCTCGCCAAGCATGGATGGCTTTTGCTAACCTAGGTCTCAAAGGTCAACACATGGTTCCGGTGCTTAATATGATTGGAACGGACTGTGCTTGTGTAGGGGTGGGTAAGTCATACCACCCTTGACCGACCCGACAACCTGACCACCCTCTATAGAACCACGACTTTGACTTTGGTGTCAAGCAGTATGAGAACCTCTCTAGCCAGTGCGACTTCCCCTGGCTCCTCGCCAACGTCATCGACCCGGATCTAGGCGAGGAGATTCCTCTCGGAAACGCCAAGAAGACTCACATGCTTACTACCTCCAACGGTATCAAGGTTGGTCTCATCGGACTAGGAGAGCGTGAGTGGCTCGAGACTATTAACAGTCTTCCTCCTAACCTTGAATACCGGTCTGCTACGGCTGTGGCCAAGGAGCTCGTGCCGCAGTTGAGAGAGCAGGGCGCAGAGATCATCATCTGCCTGAGCCATCAGCGAGAACCCAACGATGATAAATTGGCCAAGCAGACTGAGGGTCTCATCGATATTATCCTCGGAGGCCATGATCACTACTATGCGCACAACTTTATCGATGGGACACATGTGCTGCGTTCTGGAACTGACTTTAAGAACCTGAGCTACATCGAGGCTAGGAGAAAGCCTGATGATCCTACGAAATGGGACTTTGACATTTGGAGACGGGACATTACGTCCTCTATCGAGGAGGATCCACCTACTCTGCAGCTGGTTGATGAGCTCACATCCAAGCTGAACCAGTCTCTGGCCAAACCAGTTGGATGGACAGCGACTCCCCTTGACGCACGATTCAGTACCGTCCGCACCCGAGAATCCAACATGGGTAACTTTGTCTGCGACGTCATGAGACAGCACCACAACGCCGACTGCACAATCATGGCCTCAGGAACCATCCGAGGCGACCAGATCTACCCACCCGGAGCGATCCGCATCAAGGACATCACCACGTGCTTTCCCTTCGAGGACCCTGTCGTGCTACTCCGTGTCAAGGGGCAGGCCATCTTTGACGCTCTCGAGAACAGTGTTTCCATGTACCCGGCGCTCGAGGGTAGGTTCCCTCAGGTGTCCAACATTCGCTTCGAGTTTGATCCCTCGCGGCCGAGGGGGAATAGGGTTCTCTGGGCGGATATTTGCGGGGAGCCGTATGATCCTGAGAGACTTTATGTCTTGTGCACTAGAGGCTACATGGGACGTGGAAAGGGTAAGATTTGACTGACACCGAATAACTGCAACATACTGACAGCGTGATAGATGGATTCACCAGTCTGCTGGTTAAATCTGAGGGCGGCGAGTGCGAAGAGATCATCGAGGAGGAAAACGGCATCCTCATCTCAGCCATGCTCCGACAGTACTTCATGGGTCTCCTCACCGTGGGCAAATGGAAGAACCTGGCCCAACACTGGGTCAACGTGGCCGAACGCTGCGAGACACCCATGTCACCCGTAAAGACGACCTTTGACGTCGACTTTCCCAGCCTCACCTCTCTAGCCTCAAAGCTGCCAGAGGAGGAAAAGACAGAGAAGCCTGCAACTGATGCAAAGGATCCTTGGGGTCGTTTCCTCAAGAGAAGATTCAGCATCAATGTTAGACCTCACAATGAGAACGACGGCGATGAAGAAGAGGAAGAAGAGAAGAAGGAAGAAAGGGAAGAAGAGCCTGAGGAGGAAGAGCACGAAGATCCTGCAGCCTACAGACTCGACTTTGAGATTCTCATCATGCGCAAGTACTGGGCAAAATGGGTTCTCAAGGCTGGTGTCAAGGCGAGCGTCTGTGATCCTCTCGATATCACGGTTGATTGGACACGATGCATCGCTCCAGTGACGGATGGAAGAATCATGATGGTTGGTGCATAGAAAAGATATACATGTTGATCTTGTGAATAAAACGAAAAAAAAAAAAGGGCACGGTATAAAAACTTGGGCCTATTGGGATACGACGAAAGAAAATGTACCATTCATCGAGGTTATATGTGATTTCTCATATCATGAAAACTATATACAAGGGATATGAGAAATATATACAAAAGATGTTTGTTTCTACATGAGAATACGCGCGATATGTAGAAATGCGCTGCCTCTCTGGAACAACCGTACTAGCAAAACACCATCAGTAAACGCACACTTTTGACTCAGTGGTGCACTTTACATCCAGTTTTGGTTTTGGTTGCTCCAGATGACCTTCATGGAGGCGCGCACTTGCCGTTGGTGCAGATGAGGTCGTCAGAGCAGTCATCGCCAGTCTTGCAAGTAGCGCCTATATATATGTCAGAATAACTTTACTTCCAGTTACAAGGGATGACATACCTTGGCAGTGACCTGGCCAGGAGCAGGTAGGTGGAGGAGTTGTACCACCACCACCGTTGGAACTTCCGATACGCTTGATCAGCTTGTCACCCAGGGTGGTGATACTGGATTGGAACTCGTCAAAGTTCTTGGCTGTCCATTTGGCACCCTTTGCTCCTGGGACGGCGTCGCTTCCGGGGAAGGCAATGTATAGGACGTCGTCTTCGCTGTGGCCAAAGTTTCCGTTCATAGACTTGCCGAAGCAGGCTGTAGCGAGAGAGATGGATGCTTCTCCGACCATGGGGTAGTCTCCGTCGTCGCCGTTTTCGTCACCCCAGATACCGTAGAACTAGCAGATATAAGCCATACTGCCTTGGTATTCAGAGAAGGGAGACTCACCATCTTGTTGCCGCACACGACAGCCATGACACTAAGAGGCTTGATACCATGCTTCTCAGGATCAAAAGTCTTCCAACCAGACTTGGTACCCTCATTACCAAACACAATGTACGGGTGAATATTCGCATCGAGATCCTTCTGCGAAGTACCGTACGACTCGAGAACCCACTGGAACGAAGTGATGGACTGAGTATCACCAGAAGAACCACACCGGCCGTCGTCAGCGGGACTACCCTGGATACCGTCGCAGTCAATGTCCATGTTGACTAGCTTTCCGTTCTTGCCCTGGAGGTAGATGACGTTGTAGTCTTTGACGTGGTCGCCGCAGTACGAGTAGGCTAAAAGTGGTCAGTTTTCCTGTGTGTTTGAGAGTTTGTACAACAAGAGAGGTACATACTGCCAGAGTCACCATCACTGCTGTAGAATCCAGTAGCTAGAGTACTCTTGCAAGAACCCTGCTTGATGATGCTGTCCTTGAAAGTTTTGACGTTGGCCGGGACGTCGCGTCCAGAGACGGACGACGCGGCGAGGAAGGACGCCAACAGCGTGTTTCGAAGAGAGGGCATATTTTAACAAGCAACCACAAATGAAGCTGAATGATTGAGAAAAGAGCTGGTTCTAAAAACGAGGCTCTCTGGGTCTATTTAACACGAGGAACGGATCATCGGGGCGCAGCTTTATTAAAAGCCGCCCATTCCTGTATGTTTCAGCTCAGCCTTACGTCGCATCCCATCCGGTCCCTGTCCCTAGACGGCGATCCATTCAGGGCATCACGTTTATGCAGTGGGCGGTCAGTGTCTGTCCAATACTTTCAAGAGATGGGCTCAGCCGGCTTACGCCAAGGATGGGATCCATCGGGATCTAGAAGCCAGTCAGCTGGAGAAGGGGGGCACGCGGGAGACGGTCGCAATGTTTAGCCTATTTTTGATCTACTACCTTCTTTACTTGGCGGATCTGATGGGACGAGAATATATCAATCTCATGTTATTGTTTTGTTTGTAACGTAGGAATAATGGCTGGTAGCCCTGAAATCTCACCTCGAAACGAGCTTCCTCAGCTGGCAAAGACAAAAGCCATCCGTTTCACTAGATGGGATGACCCAGTACTACCATTCCTGCAAGTGTAAGCCTAGCTTGATTCGCCAGGGAACGCAAATAAGAAGCATAGAGAAAAAAAACATGATCCGAGAAATGTCGTATTCAAATCCAGTCAGAACACAATGCAAAAGGACCTCTGAACGTGGCCTTTCTAGGATCGGCCGCGTCGTGCATATGTGCTGACTTGTTTTTTACCCCGGTCAGCACCTTGAGCAATTAAAGGTCATGTTTTTTACTGCATGTGTCACTGAAAAAGGATTCAGCTGAAAAATTAGAATTACCAAATTGGTTTGTTTTGCAGACATGTCTACCTACATCCGTTAAGAACCAGCCCATCCTCCACACCTTAATAATTATCTCTATACACATTTATACACTGAATAAATAAATACATAAAATTCGGATTTGAGAAATGCGATTAAAATGAAATCATTAACGTCTATCCAATAGAGATTCTTCCTCGTTCATCGTTTACAGGGTAGGATTCTTTTCGTCCGCTTCGGTCTCCGGGCGCACGAGTTAGCGAGCCTCAAAGTCTCCACTCTGTATCAAAACCTCCGTGTAATCGCGGTAAACATGTCCGTAGGATGAATGAATGACGAAGTCATTGATAATGAAGGCTTAGAAATAGGTTTCAAGACGAACAAGTTCGGCCGGATGTCGACCGTAGATTTAAAGTATAAGAAAGATGCTGCAAAGAGAAGTAGAGGCAATCAATTCAGCATCAATTCATTCATCCGTCTAAATCATTCACCATCTTCATCATGTCCGCCAATCTTAAAGACCAGGCTTCTTGGGAAGCAAGCCCCCTCGCATTCCTCTCCCGCCAATTCATCCAAAACGTCCCTAAAATCCCCTCAACCGTCGACCTCACTGGTCAAACCGCCCTCATCACAGGCTCAAACGTTGGTCTGGGCTTTGAGTGCGCAAGACAACTTCTCGCCCTCAACCTCTCACACTTAATCGTCGCCGTCCGATCCCAAGCTAGAGGCGATGCTGCGGCAAAGAAACTCCAGGATGAGTTTCCTCGCGCCAAGATTGAAGTGTCACTCGTCGATATGGCTTCATACAAGTCTATTCAGGAGTTTGCCAAGAGATGCGAGTCACTACCTCGCCTCGACATTGCCATCTTGAACGCAGGCTTGAGTCGTCCTCGATTTGAGAGATCGGAAGAGACAAAGCATGAGATGACCTTTCAGATCAACTACCTCTCCACTGCCCTCCTCGCCCTCCTTCTCATCCCAATCCTCAAAGAGAAGCGCGGTTCTTCATCTCCCGGACGTCTAGCTCTTGTTGGTTCAGACATGTCATACTGGGCAAAGTGGCAAGAAACCGAAAAGAGCGTCTTCAGCGTCCTCGACGACGCTTCCAAATTCGGGTCCACATCGGCTTACCAATTATCCAAGCTCTTCCTCCTCATGTTTGTCGAAAAGCTAGCCCGTATCGTGCCCGCCGAAGAAGTCATCATCAACTTCCCCAACCCAGGAGCATGCAGGGGAACCCAGTTTGGAGCCGACGGTCGCTCCAAGTTCGCTGGCGTCATGTTCAAGATAGTTTCACATATTATCGCGAGGCCGACTTCTACCGGTGCTAGGCAGTATGTGGATGCTGTCACTGTCAAGGGTGTGGAGAGTCATGGAGGGTTTGTGAGCGAGGGAAGAGTAAAGCCGTAAGCATTTTTTCCCCCTTCCATCACTGAGACTTGATTCACGAGCTAACTTGATGATAGATTTGCCCCTATGATGTACGAGGAATCTGGTAAGGCTCTTCAGGAGGCGGCTTGGACCGAGACGATGAACGAGTTGAGCTTTGTGAACCCTTTGAAGCTGATCGAGGGTAGCGGTTAGAGTGTACTATCACGGCGTGCTTCTCTTTTGTCGGTAGTTATTTCAGATTCATTTTGTAACGGGTTAGCATTAATAGACGAGTGGTTATTGGGTAACTTGACGTTTACGTGCTGTCTCCATATGGTCGAGTTAGGTGTTCAGTTCGAATAGAAGAAATGATGTACACGAGAATGGATAGTAATGAGGTTGAATTACTCGAATGCACAGAATAATAGAGATCCCTTAAGCTGAGAGAGAAAGGTAGCTCTCGCAACCCAGATTCTATCCACGACTCATCCTTCTAGCCTCCATCATCTGGGTATCTAGGTGTACTCCCCCCTTTGACTAAGATTGATCTTCCCATTCCCTCAACATTAAATCATTGACCCCTGTGTGTTCGTATGTATCTCAAGATCGTGGGTAGAGTCCTTGGTCGTGGGCGCTCAACAGTCGTGTTCGAAGGACCTCTCATCCCATTGCATCCCTCTTGCCCCAACATCAAACATTAGACCAAGGCGCTTGTGGTCTCTGTGTATGAGGATCGGTAACAGAGTATCTCGGCGCAGTATCTCGAGGGCGATATCTCGGAAGCAGCTCCCTTGCCATATCATCCTCTCCTCTAACAACCGCTCTCCCAGGCGAAGACAAAGGCTGCAACTCAACACCACCAAATCCATCTCCCGGGTTCCTGCTCGCAGGCTGGGCACCCTTCCCGGCCTGACGTCGTGACTTTAACCAGCAGTATAGGCATAGACCGAGGGCTGCTCCGCCGCACATGGAGAGGAAGACGGAGCCGTACGCGAATTTGCGCATCACGCTGTTGGAGTGGAGGAGTTTGTTGTAAGATTGTAACAGCTCGTTGTACTCGTGTTCCAGTCGTCTATAGGCCAAGTCCATCGTAGAGCTTTCCATGGGGGTTGCGCTGTAGTTGTCGGGTGCTCTTGACGGCGCTGTAGGTCAAATGCTTTTGGACAAGTCTTTCTGTCTTTCTATCATTATTGTTAGCTTGAACCTCCTGAGGTTATGAGTATTCTTGCTCCTACGTTTCGGAAAAGGGGATTGATGCGAATGTAGTTGTTGAGGGGGTAATGACAAACTGAGCACAACGTACCTAGGATTGAGAATCCTCTTTGTTCAAGTCACGGGAAACTGTGTCATGAACCTTCTTCAAGTTTTAACTTTAACTTAATCTTTTATTTATCGCCGAGGCCGCAGCGGGTGGCATAGATCTTGCATCTTGTACCCCCAGGCTTGTATCGGGAGGCGTCGCCATCTGCATGTTGGGGGTTGCTTGACAAGTACCTGGGGTAAGGGTTGTTAGTACAAGGAATGGCGGGGGGGGTCTACAAGTAATAAGAGTTTGCCATCTAGTTGCTCCGAAAACACGTAAGAACCGTCAGAGCCAAACCTAGTGAGAACGAGCTCTGGTCTTCAGCAACAGATTCCGTCTATGTACCCTGGGGGCGGGGGGCCAACGCCATTATACTACAACCAGTGTACCTACACAAACTGGCGGATAAGGACAAGCCGCCTAAAGGACTGAAGGTCAACCTTGGGGACAACTTCAAGACATCCCTATTCTGCGCGCCCTCGAACCACATTGCCGGAAGAAATACCACCCTGTAGAAATCCTGCCTGGTTCCTGGAAACATTAAGAAGCTTGTGGCGAGTGATGTGGAAGAAGTCTTTTCGGAACAGTGGGAACTCATTAGAGAGCACCCTCTTGTCACCTCGAGATAAGAAAACGCGCCGAGATTCTGTGTTAAAGTTGGGTTACTCCGGACGCTCTGTTCTCGTGGCTACCTAGGGGTGTGTTTATTTTTCTAGAAGTTAAATTTTGGACCTCATGTACATATCAAACGGTGTAATATTGAATTATATACTAACAAGGTACCTCACCTAAACACCAAAGGATGTATACTGGAACTGATAGAGGATAATGGCCGAGTTTTCACAACTTGACGTTGACAATAATCTCAGCATACAATGCAGCTAGGGGAGACAGGCTATAGGAGATCATTAATACATAAGAAGTTCAAAAGTATTAGAGGAAATAACAGCATAAGCCAGAACTCAAGGTCTCAGTATAGAGATTTTGTTGTACCCTGAAGACAAGGTAGAGACTCACATTACACTTAACCTCAAATCCCATAACAACCGTCGAATCCCAACAAAATTAAGAAACATCTCAAGTAAGTCCGAAACCTACAAGTAAAAACCTTGACAAAATATCACAGTTACCTGAAAAAGCATTAATATAAAGACTCACGCCTAGCTTGCCTTGCCCCTGCAACCCTTCAACCAGCTCACACCTTCTCGCAAAACTCACAAAGGATGCTTTCCAGACGACCATTTGCTGAACTAGAAGCGAGCATCTTCCCTACCAACACGATGCGCGTCACTGAGACCACACCACTCTTGACACAGCCATCCCGCTCTCGCCTCCTATCCGCCCAAGACAACAACTCGGGTGAAACCAACGACATTCTCTGCCCTCATCCCTCTAGCCACCGACTTCACATCAAACTCATCCTTGCCCGAAGGGCCAAAACCGCTGCCCCAAAACCCTCCTCCCAAGGGCGCCTGTCTGTCATCACGGAGGAGGAAGAAGAGGCAGACAGTCAGAGTGAGGAGGCTGATGTCTCGATCGGAGAGTTGAGCACCCCGAATAGTGGGACAAGCAGCTCAGATGAGGAGTTGGACACCTCCGAAGAACAAATTGTCTACTCGCAGCCGGTCATGGCGCCAATTGTCGTCCAACCAAGGGATACACAACCCCTGGAAGAAGATGATACGTGGGAAGTGGGATGCGTGTCGTCAATGTGTTGGCCACTCATATGGCTATCCCGGAAACTCGACACGGCCCCGGACGAACAAGACGGTCCCCGGCCGGCCCCACCATCGGAGGCCGAAGATTCAGATGCTGAATTCGCAGACGACGAATATTCATCAAGCAACGAGTCTTCAGGCAGTTCTTCTGCCCCGAGCACTTTGACATCGCACTTGGCACTCTTGATGCCCGCGGTACGGATACCCGGGCAGCGGTCCGAAGTACGAGTTTCGTCAGTTTGAGGTTGCGGAGGACGAGGGTTATTGGCATGAGTTCGGCGTCTCTCTGGCCAAATTCTTCACAAGTGATTGTTAAGTTTCGGCAGTTGTTATTTTCTGACGAGCGCGTTTTGGAGTTTCGGTTGTAGGCGCGTTTGGTACTTGTTTATGAAGCATTTTGAGATACCCTGGGCATATCATGACACAACTAGGAGTTGTCAGTATGTTTGCATTGAATGGATAGGACACCATCTCCCAGCATGGCGTTATAAGATTAGAGACAATAAACAAGCTCTTGCTATAAAAGATTTGGGTAAATCATCAAAGCGGCCGTGATAATACAAGAACCCTTGACTTCTCTCCCCACAAAAGGAAACTCGACTCTCTCAGAGTTGAACAAGGATCTCATCCTCCAACGAGTCCACATTAAAAGAGAACAGACAAGACAGCATCCCCCCAAATAACAATAGACTCCAACGCTCATTGTACAAAATAAAAAAAAAGGGGACGGATCCGATACAGTAGTAGACTAAGTTATATGGGTACAGGGAAGAAAGCTAACCTTTTCTTTTTACATCTTGAGCAGGGCATCATTATCAATGATGCGATCCTTCCAACCCTCGCAGGCAACCTTGACATAGGCCTTTGCCATCTGCGGCACGTCAACACCGTTACTAGACCGGCTACCGACGAGCCTCCGCTTCTTCGGAGCGGTGTCACCCGTGACGATGGCAGTTGGCCGTAGAATCCAGGTGTTGAAGACATCAGAGTGAGAGTCGGCAACTTCGCAGAGGGCCTTTTCCGCCTCTGTCCGTGGTTTCCGAGGATCTCCTAGGAAGAGTAGTGGCTTTGAAGAGTGTCGGTCGACGCTCTTGTTGCTGCAGAATACAAAGCTGAATTTTTGCCCTGGGGGTAATCTTGCGGCGATACGCTCACTCATTGCCTTGGCGGCAGCAAGAGGTAATTCGACATTAACGTGATGAAGTGATGTCTTGTCATTGTTGAGTTGATCCGGACGACCACCAATTGCCCTATTTTACATGCGTTAGTGCGAATGAACAGTGGAATGAGACGCATGCATCAAAGTGAGATCGCGCCAAGAAAACCGGCGTCCCCTTGCCAAGATGGGGGAGGGGCGGTCCTCACCATAGACAAGCAGAGGCGCCGTCGAGGCGGCTCAAAAGATCATCCGAGTAACGCGAAAAGTCCTGAAGCATGACGACGTCCGCCTTGGGATGGCTCTCAATGTCCATCGACACTGCCCTCCTGGTGAGGATGACCACTTTGGTGATGCGAGGATCTGAGAGGCACTGCTGTACAATCTCCCTTCCCACCAAACCGGTGGCTCCCGTCACTATGACCTTCATGGTTTTTTTTGGAGATTGATGCGCGGTTGCGCGCGTGATGCAGATTCGAGAAGCTTTTGTGGTTTTTTTTGTTGTTTGTTTTGAGGTGAGAGAGTTAGGCTAATCGAGGGGGTGATGGAAATTGAAGCCACTCAGATTTCGGGGGGTTAAAGATTTGCGACGGGAATAACGAGAACTAAGGGATCAGAAGTAGCGGCTGAGAGACAGGATGAATGTCATCGGTGCAGGAAGAAGGGAGCATGGTTTGGGTCATCTCCAGACGGAAAAATAAGAGGCGAGGAACCGAAAGAGAAAGGAGTCCACTCCAAGTCAAGTTCGTTTGCAAGTTCCCGTTTCCCGTTTTCCCCTTGGCCTCCTCTTCCCTGATGCTGGCTATAATGGTGGTGAGTGGTTCGAGCCCGCTGCCCACTGATCCCTGCTCCACGAGGCTTGGCGTTTTTTTTTCGGGGGGGGAGGGCGGTCAGTCGATGAACCACCCAGTCTTGTTTTCTGGTAATGACGTGCTGTATCGTTGATATCGACAAAAGATCTAGTCAAGAAAGGCAACGGAAAAATACGTCCTCATATATAAGACCCCTTCCCTTGCCTCCCGTCGAACCCTCCCACGCCCCCGGATCAAAAATCTCGGGATCCGGCAACTTGGCGCCTGGCTATGACACGGAGATAAAATACACGGTGCTTCCCACGTCCCGATGCCGACGGTTCAAAAATCTCATGCCAAAAAAGCACCGAGTGACCTCGTCTGTCTTGTCGATTGGCTAGACCGTGTACAACTGAGGGGGGAAGAAAATGTTGATTAGGTGGAACCTGAATTAAAAGATCCCATATCCGATTGCCAAGAAAGTGACCATCATGAATATTGCCTCTTGTTCGTAGAATTATCATGACAAATCTCAATAGTACAAGAACCGGCACCGCCTCTTCCGCTGTCAAATACTTTATCTAGAGGGAAACAAGAATGAATCGGATTCACGGCAATCATCCATATCCAAAAACGCCAACATGCTTCGACCCCTAATGCCCTAGTCCTTCCCCCATCATGTGCCGATCATCCGTTATTGCCGAGTTTCCATGCCGCCCAAGTAGATCATCTCCCGTCTATTTGTTGACTCTTCAACAAAAAACTCCACTTCCTCTCGAACCGTTTCATCAAGGAAACGCACGCGACTAAAACATGGCTAGTTAGGGCGGCTAGATGCAGCACGATGAATAGAATCAGAAAGAGAAGGGAATTGAAACATGACAAACCTTTGAATAAGCTTTTTATCATCTTCAAACCTGGGCCCGCTTCGGCTCTCCGTTTCTCGGCCCCGAGTTTCCGGAGCCGGGAATACCTTCACCGGGAGAGAGTGGGTAAGGTGAGACACAGTTTTGGTCACGATAGCTTCTCTGCTGTGGATCATGCTGCGAGCCTATTCTGTGGTTGTACCTGCGTCAAGTAGGAGTTTCATTCATCACCATGCAAACTATCACAGCATCCCACAAGCATCATCTCACAGGACTCGTTTCATTGTAGGTATTCATCAACCATCACTGCCTACGTACTCGCTCGACTCCCCTCCAACTGCTCAGCCGCACTCTTACTCCTAGGATTCTCCTCCTTTCCATAAAGATTATCATCACCGCCTAACTGCTCAATCTCACGCTTGCTATTCTCCTTGCTTGCCTGGCTCGTGTCTATAAATAGTTCCTCATGTCAGACGCAAACATTTTTTACACAGGCCGCTTTTTACTTACTGGGGTTGGACAGGTTCGCCTTGTGTCCTTGTATCTTGTGGGAGATTTCTTCGCCGCCTTGACGAAGCTCTTGCATGTCATTTGAGATGACGGATCGGTCTCCAGCTGAATTCATTTTGATGGGCTTTCTTGTTCGGGTTCTTTGTTATTGTTTGGTTTGGTTACATTTAAATGTTTAGAAATGATGTGCGACCAGCCTTTTATATTCAGATACTTAACCAAGTTTCTTGCCATGCACGGCATCATGACGTCGATTCTTCCAACAAAGTGATGCATCACGGGTAGTTATGACATGGCGATCAAACAGCTTGGTCTTCCTTGTTGGAGACTGTCACACGCGCAAGCACCAAAAGGGCTAACGACAGCCAAACATTCGTCTAAACAGTGGAAGAAATTTTAGGTATTTTATTTCATTTAGGTCTATTATTTACTCTTCTTATTTTTATTATCCCTCGCCCTTAGCCTGCGCTCGTGCCAATACCAAAGTCCCAATTATGCGTCCTCCGTATGGACAAGAAACACGACCCCAACTCTTGAAACAATTGGGGGCCATTATGAACAGCCACCTTATTTAGAGCCCATCCTTCCTTCTAGTTAATTTTCAGTACCTACGCACCGCCTGGAATCCAACAAGTGTACGTCAGCTTGTGTGTGTGCATCGCCCCGTGCAGGCCGAGACTCGTGTAGAACACCAACCAAGTTCACAAGGGCGCGTTGCACTTCGGAGACATATGCATGTCGTGTTCCTCTTCGGCTCGCACATGCTTCGTGGCGAAGGATGACTGACTTGTGAGCTCTGCTAGTGCGACTGGGCTTGACCGTCACCGAGTTGAATTCAGCTTCAGCTTCAGCTCAGCTAGCCACAAAACGCCTCTCGTTCACGCTTCAAATACACCAAAACAAACGTGCAAGAATACAATGTATATATGTATGTTCTATCTTTAAGCCCAAATAGAGCACATTAGAGCCATGTCGTCCTGGCAACCCATTCCAGGACTGGCTCAATACAGAAGCACTTGGTAAAGCGCCCAAGAAATGAATGCCCAGAGAATCACAAAACCATTCGAGTCCTCCGGGAGCACCCTGACGCTGGTTCCTCTTTCCAACGCCATGCAAAACATTTTATCAATCATCTGATTACCCTTTCCTTCGCAGAAATTAAAGCACACACTCATGCTCATCCATCTTTATTTGCATCATTTCGAGATTCCCAGTCCCTCGCCGTGCTTGTTCTCTGGGGCTGGGCTGTGGGATGTGACCTGATGCTCTTGACCGGTGCCCATCTCGTGCGCCACCGCTGGCGTGGCGTCCATCTCCATCACGGGAGCCATCTGAGGGGGGTACTGCTGACCATAAGCTGGCAGCCCAGGGCTTGTGGCCGGAACAGAGCCGTCGGGGTAGTGGCCGTAGGGTTGTTGGTGGTGCTCGAATTGAGCTGCCTGAGGAGAGTACTTGAACTGATCCATCGAAGAAACACCACTGGGATAGTGAGGAGCGGGATTGGGAGAGGCGGCAGAGAATGAGGCTGGAATTTGTTAGCACGAGATCCTATAACTTTCAATTTGTTCCACTTACGTTGATAGGTGCTCATGGGAGACTGGACTGGGAACGTGGGTTGGGGGTTGAAGGTGCCGGGAGTACCAGGCTGTCCTGCCATCGGGGGGTGCGCAGGCACGCTCTGGAACTCCTGTCCATTCTTCTTCTTCTGTCTGGGCTTCCACCAGAAGATCCAAGCCAACAGTATAATTGCCAACACTCCCACTACCGCAGCTCCGACTGCAATTCCAGCCGTGGCTCCGGTGCTCAGGCCGCTATCGTCGCTGTCGTTGGTGGGCTCAGATGTAGAGCTGCCGGTGCTCGTCGCAGTGCCGGTGCTGGCAGTAGTCTCTGTAGTGTTGGCCCTGGGCTCGAGAAAGTCGAGTCTGTTGTTCTCAATCTCTGATAGCTTGGCTCCAACCAGCCTGTTCCGAGGGCATCCTGATCCGCAGGCATTCTGGCTGCAGCATCCGAGGAAAGGTGGGTCGGTGAAGGCGCAAGTGTACCAGTTGTCCGTTCCCTGAGAGCTGTCGCAGTCCTGAGCAGGAAGCTCGGCGTAGAGGTCCTTGTCGAAGCTGGTGGCGCGCAAATCACCATCTGGACACTTGCCCTTGTTGGTACCGCAAGGGTCGCTGACGCAGCAGCCCACGAATTGAGTGTCGTCTTCTTCGCAGATGTAGAACTTGCCGCCGTTGGGGCAGGAGAGACCCCAGTGCTCACGAGGAGAAGACATGTTGAACGATTAGGGTTGGGCCTTTGTTCTTCCTGACTGCGATGTTGGTGGACTGGTGTAAACGAGCGATAGTCCCTTTGGGCAGGGCTCAAGTTGAGAAATGCGGCAGCACGAAGAGGAAAAGAAAAGGAAGAAGAAGGAGGGATGATCAGGGAACAAAGAGAAAGAGAACCGGAACGACCTAAAACAGCCCCAGAGTAAGCGGGCTCTCGAGGCTCTTTCATCCAAATCTGTCGGCAACCCTGGCGAAGCAGAGTAACCTCCACAACCCTGCCCCCAAGGTCAGCCCGCAGGCGGGACATCTCCAATGGAGGGCTCAGCGTGGACCCCCGAAGCCTGGGTAGCATGGGCCCAATTGGACCAGGGAGGGGGGCTATCAAAGCCTTCGGGCTGCGCTGGAGCCGTTGTCTCAATCCATCGCTGCAACAAGTCATTTGGCCCCCATTGTCCAGTCCGCAGCACCAGGCCAGGCTCGCAGTCGTAACCACAGTAGTGCGTCCACCGCTTGCCATCCGTGCTACTTCAGCTCACATGCAGAAGGGAATTGACCTTGTCTGGGCTTGGAAACATCTCTGTGCCTAAGCCTCTTCATCTTGTTGGCTTGAGCTAAACGACGACAAGGCTTTGGACGTTGACTCTGAGTTCTCAGCTAGGGCGATTGTCGCGGCTGAAGGGGCGGACACCACTTCCGGGGGTGACATGGTTTCCGTCCCTAGTCGGGTACGGTACCGCAGTTCAAGACAAAGCAATATAGGGGCCGCCACCAACATATCTCCCTTGGCTTCTGCAGACTGCGTGTCAAGTCGTGCTCCACAGAGAATTAGGACCAAGTCTCTGACTCCCGTGAATTGCCTCTTTTCCAAGCTTTGAGAGTCGCCTCCTGTAACCCTCTCCTCGCTGGCCATCCATTGACCTGGTTGTGCATGCCAAACACTGCTGCGCCTTGGATTCTCGACCTCTTGAAGCGAACAAATGCTCAAGGTGATGTCCAGGATGCAGATGATCTTTTCCAAGGCAAGAAGGTCTGTGCCGCATTCCAGCCTCTTGGCTTTATTTCGCGGCTGACAGGATGAACAAGGATTGTGCGGTTGGTTTGTTGTTAGTCTCCGAACGGGCCACTCAGATCCAAGATCCCAAAGAAGTCCCCGCAAAATTGCTGACATCGACATGGTTCAAGCCCTGTCGCTTCATTACCGCAACAGCAAAGGGTGGATATGCCTTGGGTACCGTACCACGGAAAACAGCCCAGTAGCCCAGACCGCCTACTGTAGTTTAAGATGTGTCAAAGGAAAACGCCGTCGAGCAGCCAGCTGTGCAAGCCGTAGTTCTAGATCGAGGTGTCTGTATGCCTTGTGTTGAGCTTGTCGACTCATGCGTCTGCATATCAAGTCAAAGTGAGGCAGTGTCCTGATGTTGTCCTTACAACACAGCCTTATGGCAACCCCCCTGTCACACTCAGTCCGAGCCTAGTCCAAGAAGGCCTCAACGTATCTTAATTAAGGAGTGGGCTTCGCAACAACCCTGCCCGTTGAGGATAGGTAGGATGTGAGCGGATCCTTCGCTGCCACGGTCCACCATGTTATTATCGACTGCATGCCAAGCACAACAGCCTGAGCTTCGCTTGTGTCTTAAACCCAAATAAGGCTGCAGGGTGTTGCTGTTCAAGCTAGGGTCCTCATCCTTCCAGGGGGGCTGTGTGAAATTTTCAGCAAGTCTGCTCACCAAGCAGTATCCGAAGGCTGGTTGGTGGGTTGAATCGCCGACCAGACTGTTTACCCTTCCTCTGAATCCACTCAACCCCAAGTCCAAGTGTAGCCAGAGGCTCTGAATAGTATACCACATTTCACCTCCACGAGTTCCAACGCTGCCTCTCCAATGGGTGGTTTCGCTGTGAGGCTCAGTCTATAGATGACGTATCGACATAAGCATCTGATTGATGCAGGTCAGATTTGATCGTATCCCCTTGCAGCTAACGCACGTCTACTTTCAGAGGTGATCACACCATTTGATCTTGGGCATTCTTCCCAAACGTCTGGAAACCTGCCAGAGTACCCCAGAACGACTCTGACCATCCCTGTCGCAGAAATTGCCAAGACAACAGCCCAAGAACTGGAGGGAATTCACATGATGCAGTTGGCCTGAACATGTTCATATCGCCGACCTCAACCACCAAATTTGGCCGAAAACACCTGCGGGAGATGCTCACCCCTAACTCTTTCTCCCAGTTGCGCCACAAACGCCCAGGCGGCACGAGAGAGGCTCTGGCTCATGTCGCCAAGCATGAGGATTTTCAGGCGGCCTTGACCAAGCACGAATCCGGTGCACGAGATCTGGGTAACCTGCACGCTAGGGTGAAAGAGATCCAGTGCAAGGTGATGATGGAGGTAACTCCCCAAAGCCTCGGTAAAGGGATTCGTCTTGGCATCTTGAGTTGTCCTCCAACCCCAGCCGTCGTCCGTGTTTCCACCAGCGAGCCTGCGGCGCTCACGGGCGTCTCCTTTCCAAATGGTCTTATCTGAGGGTCTGATTTTTTGTCCAGCTCGCAGGAATCGTCGCAGATCTTGAGCTGAGATGGTAATATCGATTGATCGTAGCCCCGGGGCAGGCACGGCTTCATCCACGGTCTGGTCAAGGTCCATAGACGTCGGATCATTGCCAGTCGGCACGGGTGTGTTGAACGCTAGAGTCACAGTGAAATCGGCCCCTCTATCATTGAGTCCAGTGCTTTCAACCCAGCTTTCCCAAACGCCGAGGATTGTCTTGGTCCCCAAGGTCACGCGGCTCACGCGACAATCAAAAGTGGCAGAGAGCCAGTCAGCGACAACGGTCTTCAGCTGTAGAGGCATTCGCATGAGTAGGAGGGGTAGGTGAACAAAGTTGTCATGTTGTCCATCCGACCGAGACTGCGGCGACTCAGAGAGACCGGGGAGGAGGATAGCGGCATACGCAGCATTCTCGTGTCTGATGTTGATCCAGAGGCCCTGCTTCTGCTCTTCTGGAAGCTCGCTCTGGTCGCCACGGGGCATCTCAAGTTGGGATTCCGATGGTTCTTCGCCCAGGAACGTGCTCGCTCGAAACCACTCGACTTTGACTGCCTTCAGAGGCCCAACCTGGCCCATGGGGGTGTCGGTTGCCTCTAGTCCGACTTGGATACCTCGCACCACATCGCCGACAAGGGTATCACGTAAACGGCTGGCAATTGCCTCCAGTCTCGAGGTTGTGAGACCTTCAGGGCCAACATGAAGAGGAGAAACGCGATGGGTCGAGAATGTGGTGTTGAAGAATGGGGGGGTCAGCTCCTCGTTATCGTGGTTGTCGGAAGCGGTCTCCAGGGATCTTGCAGGGGACTGAACCTGTCCCTCGGCGGAGCCTTGAGCACTGAGACGCGCCATCTTTTTTAATCACACCAAATGATGCGCAAATGTATGTAGGTGGTTGTTTCGTTCAACTTGTCATGAGCGAGTGCTTCTGTCTGCTGTAGGAGCTTGTGTTCGGCGCGTCATAACAAACGCGAGAGTGGGATAGCGGGCGTTTTTTGGAAACAGATTAGAGCATACGGAAAATTGGCACGTTAATCTTCCCAGGGAAGGAATAGAAGTGCTACGATGGCTGGTGCTGATAGATGTGAACTGTCAAGAGAGGGGTGAAACCGGTTGTCGCATTTCTGCCTCTGCGATTGAGACTGTGAAGTTGGCTGACTCAGCAAGCGTGAGACACCAAGACACACCTGCGCTCAGTTAACCTACCTATACACCAAAAGGGTTACCTTGCCTAACTCTAATCTAACTGAGAGAGTAAATAATGAACATTATCATAAACTTTACTGTATTCTTTGATTATTTCTAGCTTTTTTCTTCTATTTTTTCCATCACACTTAGCCCTCCTTGCTCTCGTCCCTATCCTAAGTAGCCCGGTCACAGTGATCCTCTGCTCTAGGTACTTCCTCAGCCGACAATGGATTCTACCTACCTCTACACATCATCTCCAGCTCTCAAGATGTCACAACCATGGACTCTTGCAATCTAATACGTACAACACCGTTTTTTCTCAATCGCCCATGATTCTCGGATCATCAACATCCATTGTCATATTTCACACCAATTATACTCTGACAACCTCAATGGTCGGCAGTTCCTAACATGCCACACGCCATACCCTACAGAGAGGGAGCACACAACGCACATCGGCCGCTCCCCCAATTGTTGCTTCAAGCTAGTTGCGCTTGGGCGCTCCATTTCCCATTCAGCCATGCTCGGCAAGCCTCGATCCCCTGGTTCCCGCCGAGACAAGGAATACTCGGCTTTGCGGTAGACGCCTCCAACGTCCGTCAGTCACCAACAAAGAATCCCACACCCTGGTACTCCTTCGCCATGGCCAAGTGACTACGCCATTTCATGATTCCCTTCTTCTGACAAATATATGAGGGCTTCCCTGGAGCTTGTGGCCAATTAGGATCAATGCAAGGACTTGAAACTATTCCTTGCTCGAAGCTGGGGAGTAGTAATGGTGTGGTTCATGCTCAGGTGTCTTTGTCTTGACAACAAGTGGCTACATGAAACTACTTCCAGACCATGGTAGAGCTGCCGTTGTCTTTGTCTATTTGCACCTATTCACTTGATCTAGTCACCCTCGAGATCCTGGGGCCTCTCGCTTGGCCGGCTGGACACGGCCTCTGAGGCAGCATAAATCCTCCAAGCACGCCCGCCTACCCATTTATCGACCTTTCGACACGTTACCCCTAACCACTCACACCTTTTTGAATTGAATTCATCATATCATTCTTTAGCCACAATGGCGCCAGGCAACAACGTCTCCATGGACACTGTCATGGCTGGGTTGAACGAGATCGCCCATGAAGGACGCCTTGCGCTCGATCTTGATGTCAGGTGTTCGCTGGACGACAAAATATTCCATGCCATAAACCTGGGAAAGAATCGCCTTATGGCAGACCCAGCGTTCGCTTATGGGATGCCTCGACACCCAGCCCTGGATAAGATTCTGAGGAAGGAGATGGCCGATATAAAAGACAATGGTGGCAAGGGAGACAAGCCGGGCTCCCGTGCTTGGTGTGCCTTATACGGCCATGGGAGAGACGCCATGTGGCCGCCAATGGACCCTGGGAGGCCGCATCGAGAGGAAGGAGGCTCTCGAAAGGCAGGTTTTGAAGATGGAAACGGCTTGGAAGAAATTCAGACACCTCGTGCTTGGCAAGGAACGGCTTATTCAAGACACTGTCATTAAGCTTGCTAGGGCTAACGGAAAGCTGACTGAGTCTCATACTATCGAAGAATTCTTGAAAAATGCCTGGAGAGAAGCCAGAGATTGTTACAACCAAAATTTCGTGGAGAAACCCGATCACTTGGGACGCGATTACCTCCTGGACCCGGACGGCATCATCGCGGATGGCCATTCCAGCGACCTCGAGATCTTTGCTCTGGACTTTCTCACAGATGTGTCTCAGATCCTCATGACACAAATACATCGACATCACCCTGTGTATCGGCATGGGGCCAACTACCAAGACGAGAGCGAAACCTTGGCTGATATTATGCTTTTGAAGACAAACAGAATGGATCAGCTGAAGATGCCGGAGCCGATAAACGCAAAATTCAGCTTCAACAAGAATGTCGCTGACCATCTGCGCAAGATCAGGGCCAACTTTTTGGTACCACATATCAACCTCAGGGATCTACTCGATCCATACAACCTGCTCAGCTTCATCCACCACCGTGCTCGGCTGGTTCCCTCGGAATTTTCCCTGCTTGACAACGACCTCAGCTACCTGGGAAGGCACTCGATGATTCTGTCTGGCTATTTCGATTGTGCCGTTGATGTTAGCCTCAGAGTCCCCTCGACCAATAACAATGAAACCGAAAGCGATCGTCTACTGGGAATCTGGTTCGACCAAGAGCATTCAGAGCCAGAAGACAAGCCTAAATGGCAGGCGTTGTTGGATGCCGGGGATTTATTTGCAACCATGGAAGCATTCCTCATCCTTCAGTCACAGACAGTCACCTACCTGTTCCTGGGAAAACTCTGTGAGGCCTTGCTTCAGGCAGCGCAAGGAGAGGCACTTGGGCATTCTGATCCCGTTGCGGATCAAGACGAAGAAGCCGAGGCATTGCGGACAATCCAAGGTCTTAGGGGCAACAGTCGGGAAAGATGGCAACACATACCGTCGATACGTCAGTACGAACCGATCCCGGCCACGGTGAACCTGGACAGATACCAAGAAAATATCATCTCCAAGAAGGAACGTGCCGAGGACCACATTCGACGGCTGTTCAACGAGCCCGAGTATTTCTTTCAACACCTGCTGGAGCAGAAAGAGCACCATTGGGTAAATGTAGACATTTCTTATGAGAAACTACGGGACCAGTATATTGAAAAATACCACAAACAGGAGGACAAGCGTTACATTCTATACGAAGGCTGCTTGAGGAGCGTTCTTCGAAGAGCCGTCTTTGAATTCTTCATGTGGAACGCCGTTGAGCAGGCTCTGGTGGAGGCGACAGAATTCGAGGCGAGCAAACCCCCGTATGGACAGGACAAGATGGTGCCGAGCACGCACAAGGATGGCGCAAAGACTTGGCCGAGCCTAAAGTGGTCTACCCATAACAAGGGCGAGATCTAGATTCCTGGGACCCTTCGGGGGTTGCACTTCAAGATGCAATACATGATCCGCTGGTTTGGAGCATTTTTCGTGCTCGAATTTCGCAACAAGGCTATCCACGCAGCGTCTCAGCCGATGCGAGATATCTTCTGCATAAAGAAAGCTCCGCAAACTAGAGGTCTGGGTGAAGGCGCAAAGTTTTGGAGAGGCCACTACATCTCGAAAGAGATACAACTCGGCCTAACGAAGAAAACCCTCGCCGAAGACCGGGAAAATCTGACAAGGATTGTTGCTGAGTTGATCGAAAACTTCATATCAAACAAGACTTCTTCCATGTACATGGGCATGCGGAAAGTTACGGCGCGACTGCAACGATATCTGGATGACTGCGACAACGAGGATACCGCCCGGGTTTTTTCGACGCTTGTTTCGGACACCATCGATAGCATCGATCTGCTCGCGGAGCTGGCAGAGCACCTGGAACTTCACTGCCAGGTCCATGGGATTCAGATGACAAACCCCAATTACGACGAGGAGGAGAAACGCCATAAGGCGTTTTCGGAGTCATTGAAGGGGATGTCCATTGACTTTATAGCTTTTGATGACTTTATGGTCGAAAATGTCCCTGGAAAGAGGCGAAAGCGCCTGTACCAGTTCCTTGATCAAATGCAGGGGTTTTCAAACAACACGATAAACATTGGCGAAGCAAGGGGCGACCTGAAGCGCCTTGGTTCATCCCTCTTGCACACGCTCATCTACAAGCAGAACAGAGAGAACCAATTCCAGGCAACTGATGAAGCACTAGACAGTCTGGCAAGGATGATGGGAGTCACCAGGGACCAGTATCCATTCGACCAGAGGGAATGCCCCATGGATATGGATAAGCTAGAGAACCTGCCTGCGCGATGGCCGACCAATGAGTGGAAGAGTATTCGACAAGAACTGCTAGATGACGAAAAGCGTAGGAAGAAGGAAGGAAAGAAACCTTGGAATGAAAAGGGCGAGGGCTCCAAAGTCAAGGATGACCCCGTAGCCAACCTGCAGAAGCGCATGGAGATCTATAAAGCTCGACAGCAGAAGGAGATTGAAGTGTGGCGACGAAACAAGAGGCGCCAAAAGGAGAAATGGCGGAGGCGATTCTGGGGAGTGGCCAAGCCTGGAGATACTGGGGCTGCATCTGAGGATGATTCTAAATCGGAATCTGACCCAGCTGGCGACGGTGGCAAGGTAGGAAACATTGCTGGTGGTATACAGAAGCTCGGCATCCAGAACCAGCCTGGGCCCCAACCGCCAGCTCAGAGACCTCTCCCACCGCTTCAACAACCTCTGCCAGCACATCGACAACCTGGCAGGCAACCCGGCAGGCAACCCGGGATTCAACAACTTCAGCTTCCCCCTCAACCACCGGCCCGACAACTCCCACTTCCATCTCGAGCCACCGACGTCTCACCGCCGACACCTGGTCTCGCGCCGGACGGGAAACCCCTTGGAAAGCTCAAGAAGCGGGTATGGGAGACATTCAGGAGGATCCTTGGCAAAAGCAACGCGCATGTGTAATGGGAGGAGCTCAGCCGAGCGTTGGGCGCCATTGGATATGAAGAAGAAGGCCGAGGAGGTAGTCACGCTGTGTTTACGAGGACTCGGTGGGTTCGCTGGGGAGAGGAGTCTCTACCAAAAGCTAAGCACATCCAACTATCCAAGTTTCACGGCGGTAGTAGGAAGGGGGCACCACGAAGAAAGACGTTGGATTGGGGGATGAGGTTGGGGGAGAGGGGTTTTACGTGGGGTTTCTTTAGGCAGTGGTATCGAGAGGTGTCTGCTGATGATTATGATTGAACAGAGGGACTAGGGCATGTAGGAGGAGGGGCCTTGACTTTGTTATACGAGTTTTGGTGTTTTCTTGTGATGGGAATGGTGTTGAGGGATGGATATATGGGGGTTGGATTTCATTCACTTGTTAGGTCTTGGGTTGGAATATGTTTTGCAAACTATGTGTGTTGAATTGTCACGTTTATTTATCAGCAGTGAATGTTGTAGACATGTTTTCTCTTGTGTATGAACCTGGATGGTCCATCTTGAGGTTTGGCGAGTGAACCCCCGCACACCGGGACGGCGGGTGTGTTGTGTTGACGAACTCTTCTCAAATTTAAGAAATAAAATATGGTGAATATTGATATTTTTTTTTAGCGTAATAATAGTAAAATTTTAGGACTCTCTTATCTATTTTTCTTCCATTTTATTGACCATCTTTAGAGAAGGATAAGCTAACATGTTTGTACGGAGTACTGGTGTCTCGTTTTTTCCGAGGCCGGTTGGGTGCCCTGGTGGTGCGGGGTCATGATGAATAGGTGCTTTCAAGTAGGTTGTCATGAAGAATTGACAAGCAAGTTCATGTTGCGCAAATAGTTGAACTGATTGTAGAGTCCAGCTTTAACGACATGATTATGCCATTTGAACAAGAGTGAATGACATTGATATCTCTTGCAGTTTATCTAATGTCATGGTATGGCGCCGTTGCACCTCTACTGACAACCCTGAAGCTCGAGATAGCTCCTTGCTTGCGCGGGGACTGCCAGAGCGTATTCATCTCTATTGTTAGACCACTATCTAAAGCTTTACAAAAATAAGACAAGACTAGATTAATCTCTCATCATAATTTAAGTGAGTATAAGAGGAGACTTGTTATAATTGGCCTAAATCCCTGCGCAGTACGCACTCCTCGCGTAAGCAAGGAGATATACCTACCTATGTGGAAGTTGATCCAACTAATCCTCAAAGAATAATAATCACAACAACAACACATTAGATCCTACATGACTTACCACTCCCCAAGTTCACCGAATGACTCACAAAAAGAGGGAGGCTGCCACCTATCGCGCATACGCGTTGATTACAAACAACCCCTCAATTCGAAACGCAAGAAGCGGAGACGGACTTAGACCAAGAAACTCCAATAGTGTAAAACGCACTCTGAGTACAAACTGATGCCATGGGAAACTCATAAACCAAAATCACGTAAATGCTAGTCCGTATTACAACTTGAATTGCCTCATTCATTTTAATTCGAATACTTCCGAACAAACTCCATGATGGGCACGTCATGTAATCAGCTACACCGAGTTCCCCGAGATTAACGCACTTGTCAAGCACGTTCCCCAAGGCTTGAATTGCTAGAGCCGTACCAATGACAATTCGTTATTTCCACAAGTGGCAATCAGAGTTTTAACCCCCCCAAAGATGGGGGTGTGTTCGGAATTCCCATGTATGCTGGTCAAGGAAAAAACGAGACAGCAGTATGGATATCTTAGCTTATCCTCCTCTAAAGAGTAAGTAATAAAATAAGAATAAAAACTAACAATAATTCTCTAAGGTATTTATAATATTACAATATTCTTATATATTTTATATTAAATATTTTATTATATTTATGACGAGTTGACTTATCCTCCTTACCGTTCTGGTGTCTCGTGCCATGGAGAGAAAGCCTCCTCATGCTCGGCGGCATCATGGGCAAAACATGCGCTAGGAAAAGGCGCGGCCTTTTTTAGCTCATTGTATGGGGCAATGATCTCATACAAGAGGACTATGGACAGGGGCCAGGCAACTATTTCGACGTGGGGCTTGTAGCTGTTGTTGCTGGTTGCTCTTTGGGGCGGATATTAACTAGCCCGATCATCATGGTGGTTTGTTTGAGTAAGTAGGTAGAAGCTTCTCGACCTTCTCCTCTTGAGCTAGTCAGTTAGTTATCCCCCCCAATGAACAAGGAGTAATTCACTCCGGTCTGCTCTCTTCGGAGCTACCATATCTCGTAGTACCCCTCCTTCTAGCGGCCGGCCCGGGTGGGGATGGAGGCTTGAGAAAAGGTGTGTGGGCGACGTGGGACACCAGGGTTCTTGGGATTGGGGACGTTGCATGGCTTGCATGCACTTGCTTGCTGTTGTTGTCGTAATCGACCCGCGAGGTGTTGTGCGAGCCGCGTGTGAGGCCGGCTAGGTAGAGATATATAAGGCAGCCTGATCCTCCATTGTGTAGACGCGTTTCCCCCTCCTTCATACTTCCTTCAACCTCTATTCATCTTAAACAACACATCAAACACCCGTAACCATGTCTTTCGGTCGAACCGTCACCCTCAACTCTGGCCACAAGGTCCCCGTCATCGGCTACGGAACCTGGCAGTCTGCCCCCGGCGAGGTCGGCGCCGGAGTCTACGAGGCTCTCAAGGCTGGCTACCGTCACCTCGACCTGGCCAAGATTTACCAGAATCAGCGAGAGGTCGGCGAGGGTCTCAAGAAGGCTCTCGCTGAGGTCCCTGGTCTCAAGCGCGAGGACATCTTCATCACCTCCAAGCTCTGGAACAACAAGCACCGCCCTGAGGAGGTTGCTGGTGCTCTTGACGACACTCTTGAGGAGCTTGGTCTTGACTACCTTGACGTGAGCTAATGACACTAAAGTGCACCCAATTGAGCTGCCTGCTGACTTCAGATAGCTTTACCTCATTCACTGGCCTGTCGCTTTCAAGAACGGCACCGAGCTGTTCCCCCGCAAGGAGGGCGATGACAACCAGGTCGAGCTCGATCGTGGTGTCTCCCTCTCTCAGACCTGGAAGGCTGTGACCGAGCTCCCCAAGAGCAAGGTCCGATCAATTGGTGTCTCCAACTTTTCCATTGAGCACGTACGTCTCTCTTCTTCCCTTCCAAGCTACCAGCGCATACTGACTTTCTCCCCCCAGCTCGAGACCGTCATCAAGGACACCGGCGTCGTCCCCGCCGTCAACCAGGTCGAGCGCCACCCTCGTCTCCCCAACCCCGAGCTCGTCGCATACCTCAAGGAGAAGGGAATCGTCCTGACCGCCTACTCCGCCTTTGGCAACAACTCCTGGGGTCTCCCCCTGCTCGTCAACGTCCCCGAGGTCAAGGCCATCGCCGAGCGCCTCAGCACCGCCCAGGGCAAGACCGTGACCCCCGCTCAGGTCGTCCTCGCCTGGTCCTCCCTCAATGGCCACCTCGTCATCCCCAAGTCCGTCACAGCCTCTCGCATCCGTGAGAACTTCCAGGAGGTTGAGCTCGACGCCGAGGCCATCAAGGAGCTTGACAAGCTTGGCGAGCAACCCCAGCGTTTCAACATCCCCACGACCTACAACCCGAAGTGGGACATTGACGTCTTCGGTGATGAGAAGGAGAAGGACGCTACCTTCCAGGTCGTCCTCAAGGTCTAAACGGGTTTCATGATATCCTGGAGGTTATGATGCATGATGACATAGAACAGCAGTGGATCTGCTGATGGCGGGGCATAAAAATCTCGCCTATGATGAATAGAACAAAAAAGGAAATAAAAATAAAAATAATCAAAACAAAGAAAGGCGCTTAATCGTTGATGTCTGACGAACCATGTCTCCCAGCGTACTCTGCAACCTTGCCTCGGTTGCCAAGGTATCACGAGCCTGCGACATCGGCATCACAAGTCCACTTGAGCAGATATATCTCTTGGTTCAAAATGTACAGTTCATAGTTGGCAATTTGCAATGACATCCTGTCTGCCTACCCAGCGATCCAACCCATATCCTTTTGAGAAGCTCCTGTTCCAATGCAAGTGACAGCATCTTTTTGTCAGGCCAAATGTAGTAGCAGCAACAATACCCCCCAGCCTTGATATGCTCCCGTAACCAAAACAATTAATCGCGTACATCACATCGTACAATTGATTTCCAGCGACTCCTTTCGCACCTGATTTGCGCCCGTGTCATGCTCGCTCTCTGCTCCATCTCTTTCTTTTATGCTCCTACGCTGAAGCCGAAGGATCCGTCGAAAACGTCGAGTTTCTTAATGTCGGTGCCTCCGCGGAGAGCTACCAACACATCCATCGAGGGGACCTTGTTGGCAGGGTAGAAGAGCAGCAGGTTATCCATATCTTCGTCTGTGAGTCCGCACATCTCGTCCCACTTGTAAGTGTCGCTGACCTTGGACATCCTGATCATGCCTGTTAGTAAACACACCACATCAAGACATCAATTATACCCACCATAGCATGCGCTTGGGTCCGTCCTCGGGCCTGGGAGCCACCTTTCTCAACCTGAGCCTCAGCTCACCGATAGTCTCGATCGCATTGCCGGCATTCTTGGGCAGCTGCTTGGCGATGAACTGTCTGATGGCGGCCGCCAACCTCGGTCCCTTTCCGTTGGTGCTAACCATAATCTGTAGTGGTCCATCTCGGTGAATACTGCCAAAGTAAAAATCGCACTCGGGCGGTACGTCGGCGATGTTGGCGGGGATCCTTCGCTCCTTGCACAGCTTCCAGATGACGGTTGATGCGGCGGGATCGTCGACGGCTACCAGCACCATCTCGGCTCCATCGAGGTCTTGGGGTTCGAATAGACGGTTGACATGTGTGACTTGGCCCTCGCGGATTCGGTAGGCGACTTCATCGTTGAGACCGGACTTGGGACAGACGACGACTACCTTTGCGTCGGCATTGAGGCAGTTGAGGATGCGACCGGCGGCGACCTAATAAAGAAAAGTCAAGTCAGAGATGGAACAAACAAGGTAAGCCAACAGAAGAACATGTGCCATGTTGTGGTGGGCAAACATGTGCAACCAATGTCTCAGGGACGCGAGACCAAGTAGATGAACCAAACATACATCACCGCCGCCAACGACGAGCACCTTCTTGTGCTTAATCTGCCATGCCAGAATCAAGCTGCCTCCGGGCTGCACGGGAGGATACGTCTTTGCCATGGCTGCTTGGGCGGAAGACGAGGGAGCAGAAACCGAGGCGGAGGAAGAGGTTGAAGAAGTAGTCTCGGTAGCAGAGTCACAAGGAGATGCCGGAGAAGCCAGCGCCGGCTGGGCTGATGTTGACTGTTGGCTGGGGGTCATTTTTCCCCATTCATTGCCGTGAAGGGTTAAGGTGACGAGGCGTTTTTATCGTTATCAACAAGGGTTGCGATAAGACAAGAGACGGGGAACGGGAGGAAGCGAACGTGACCTAACTGGATGAGGGAAGGGGAGTGCATGATATCATAGTACTCTTCCTCACCGCAAGTCAATGTGACGGTGAGAGTACCCCTCTATCTGACGCATTCAATTTAGCGCCGTCATCCCGTCTCCTCTCCCAGAATACGTACCTCCACCTCCAAACCCGGACATCCCTACAATCCTACTCCAGCCAAAGGCGGTGCAGCGCTCCTCCTTGAGGCGGAGCTTGACCAACTGCGGTCGCTGTCCAACGTTTCTTCCATTTTGCCTTCCATAAACTCTCTGTTGCTTTTGAGTTTCCCCCCCTTTTTTACTCTCTTCCCTTCCATCACGACAACAAAGGGAACACATCCTCCATCATGTCGGGCCGCAAGCTGGGCGGCGGCCGCATCTTGGGTAGTGGCAAGGGACTCGCTCCCCCGACACCTCCGAATGCGAATGCGCCGCGAGTTGGAAGCCCGCTAGCGGCCTCTGAGAGTACCGTGTCGATAGGTTCATCGTCCATCTCGCCGCCTGTCAGTGGGATAGCATCAGAACTTGCTGGTCCGGGCATCGGCGACAGCATCAGCGTTGGCGTCCAAGGCAAAGGCCCAGCTGATGGCGCACTCGTTTGTCCTATCTGTAACGAGGAGATGGTATGGCGTGAAAACGACAATGAGTAAAGTGTTTGCTGACCCGAAGCAGATGACGCTGTTGCAACTGAATCGACACATCGACGACAACCACCAAGAACTACCCGAGGAAGAGCAAGACGAAGTCAAGACATGGTTCGATAAGCAAGTCCTCAAGGCGAAGCGATTCCAGCCCCTCTCCCTCATCAACCAGAAACTACGAGGCCTCGACGTCTTTGAATCAAACGAATCCAGTCCTGTACCACCCTCCATCGCCGTTGGGAAGAGCCCCCTCGAAGGCCCCATCGACCCCGACGAACTCATCACACGCCAACATTGGCAACGATCGACTAGCTACGATCAATGTACCGACCCGACATGCGGTCGAAGTTTAGGACCGATAAATGGAAGCGTCAACTGCAGGAAGTGCGGGCGACTGTTTTGCGAGGAACATACCATGTACCAAATGAAGCTGAGCCGCAGCGCGACCCATGAACCTGTCCGAGGATACTGGGCGAGAGTATGCGAGACATGCTTTAAATCAAGAGAAGGATACAACGACCACCAGGGTGGTTTTACGGACCACACCAGCATGCTTTTTGAAAAGAGGAGGAAGAAAGTTGAACGACAGAATCTGGAAATTTCACGACTCGAAAAACGCCTGACAAAGCTCACGCGGTTATTAGCGAACCCCCCCGAAAAGATTACACAGTCAGCCGGTTCTTTGCTCTCGCCAGTCACGTCTTTGGCAGGTCAGAAGAACGCGCGGAAACTTATCGAACAATCTGTCGTTACTTGGGAAGAGGATGCCAATGTTCACAAGTGCCCTTTCTGCCAGCAAGATTTTGGTTCTTGGACGTTTAGGAGACATCATTGTCGGATATGCGGTCGTGTGGTGTGTGGTGATCCACAAACAGGCTGTTCTTCTGAAGTCGGACTTGATGTCTCGAGTGGTATCAATGGATCGACAACCGCTAACCATGCGACTGAGAAACCTCCCTCAACACCTGGTCAAGTCAGCGTCGATATTCGCATGTGCCGAGAATGTAAGCATACTATCTTCTCGGCCCGCGACTTTACGGCCTCTCTTCAGCATAAACCACCGGATCAGCGCGCATACGAGACTCTACGGCAGTTTGAGCGAGGCATCCAACAATTGCTTCCGGGATTCCACCGCGCGCTGTTGAACCTGCAGCCAGAGAAGAACGACACGGGAGAAATTGATCTTAATAAGCCCCCACCGACACATGCGCAGATCCAGGAGGCGGCCAAGATACGAAAACGTCTTGTGGACAGTTTTGGCAAGTATGGTACTGCTGCCAAGCGCCTGCGTGACCTCCCATCTGAAAGCGCCACGCAGCGCCGTCTTCAAATGGCCATCTACACGTATGCCAGTAGCTTCCTCCATACAAACATGCTACCGCTCAAGAGCCTCCCGCAATTACTTCGCTCACGGTCATCTGCCTCATCCGCCACGGCTGTGTCCTCATCACGCCTCCTCGCACACACGCATTCTGGACTCCGACACTCAGAACTCGCCGACCCCGATACAGCATCTCAGGCGCCGAGCGAAGGTAGTACGGTAGTGAGCCAGCTTGAGGCAGAGGAAAAGGAACTGCGGGAAAAGTTGGTCGTGTTGGAGGAGCAACGCTTCATGGTTCAGGCAATGGTCAAGACGGCACATGGCTCGAGGCGGTTCGAGGAGGTTAGCGCCCTATCGAGAAACGTGGACGAGCTGGACGCCGAGATCAAGGTGCTGAAGGGAAAGGTAGGGGGCGTAGAGGCACGGTGGGAGGGTGTATACCGGAACGGCATTGCGTAGGTTGCATGACAAAGTGTTTGACACCACCATTCAACCCCTGGGATTATATCGAGATCCAGGGCGAGGGAAGGATTTATATATTAGGGATAGGCATCATACGGTGTTTGTGGAGTTTATGGCTTGGAGACCATTTGGTAGGTGTCCACGGAGCTAACAGACTCCTCACATTTCTGGGCAAACATTTTCTTTTTTTATTCAAAGCTTGAGACAAATTCACAACAAAGAGAAGCAAAGTGACATGTCAATAGAATCAATTCTCGGTGCTCATATGGGTCCTGTTTGCACACCATCATAAAAAAGAATAACCTCTCCCAATCCAAACGGACTTCTTGGTCTCCTTTTTTACTTTATACCTTTGGGACCGACCCCCCTCACTCAAACGTAGCTGATACCATATAAACAAGCGTTTTTGCCAGACGTTCCAGAAATCTCTCATCCAACAGAGGCCACATCAACAAAGGCCCCCCCAAAAAAAACAAGACCTCCAAGAAGATAGAATAACAAAAAAGAACCATTACCGTATATCAAGAACGCCGTTTCCCAATTCCACCACGAGCTAAGGGGGGTGCTTTTAGGGCTCGGTGGGTATCAAAAAGCACCGTGTATACAAACAAAGAAAAAAAAAAGTATGGGTTTCGTACAGGCGATGCAATAGTAGTCATTAGAGGAAAATGGTGGTGAGCCGTTCGAGGTGATGTAGTTGGAGGAGGGCACGCCCTGATGTGATAATTATAGGGCAGAGAGAGAGGTTGAAAGGGAATACGAGGAGATGGGTGCAATTACTAGTGCACGACTCCCTCTACTCCACCGAGGAAGCGTCTAACTCTACCGATCTCGAGTTCCTCGTGTTCGCTCTCGACGGCCTTGAGGAGACCATCGACGACGGCGTCGACCTCGGCCTCTTGGACACCGGTGCATAGCGCGACGACGCGACGGTACTTGACCTCGACGTCACGGCTTCGCCCCTTGAGAGCTGAGACCATCTTTCTTGTCATATCGCGACGACCTTGAACGGCATTGACACGGGCGCGAAGGACTGCTGCAGAAGGAAGAAGGCCTTCTCCGCTGAAGCCTCCACCAGATGTATCGTCAGCGGCTTCGAGCATGGCCGATAGCTCCGTTTCCCATGATGATGAGGGGTTGGGCTGTGAGGTACGGGATTGTTCCTGCATGAGGCGCACTTGTTCGTCCTCGCGGGCGTGTGATAGGTTGGCCACCTTTTGTCGTGCCAGCTGCTGCTTCTTGAGTGTGGCGCTGAGATGCTCGAGACTCCTTCGTGCTTCGCCAAGCTGTGTTGATGTTGTGCGGAGGGTGCTGTGAAGAGTATCAAGAGAAGTTTGTTTCGATTTCATCTCTGTTTGGAAGGCTGAGCCAGTCTCGGTCAGGAGGTGAGTTATCGCTATGAAGTGTTAGTATTGAATTTGGGCAGACAGAATATCCTGACTTACAGGCAACGATCTCATCGCTACTCTCCCGACTTCGCTGGCTTGACCCAGTAACACCATTCTTCTCGACGTTGGTCTCACCATTGGTTTTATCGTCGGTGCTCTCGCCTCCAATGCCAAAGTCGACTGGCCTCAATCCCACCTTATTGGGAATGTTAGGGTCAGCGCCAACCTCTAGCAGTTGTGAAATGATGCTTCGGTTTCCAATCCGTGATGCAATGTTCAGAGCGGTGTCTCCTGCGCTGTCCTGGGCATTAACTATCTCGCTCATGAAGCGGGCAATGCCCATCTTGGGAATGGTTGATTGTTGACTGCTGGGAACGTTTCCGTTGGTTTGTGTGTTTTGACTGTTGGGTACGCTGCCCTGTCTCACCACCCACTCCAAGAGACTCTCAAGGTAATATCGGCTGGCGGCATTGCGTCCTTTGACTGCGCTGGTGACCGCAATGTGATGGAGAACCGTCCTTCCCTTCTGATCGCGAGCCTCAATTGTACCACCCAAGACTTCGAGGAGATCGGGGAATGACCCATGGTCCATAGAATTGGTTACTAAACAGGCCCGCATTAAAGCCGTTTCCCCAGAGGCGTTCACTCGGGCTGGAGAGGCGCCGGCGGCAATCAGAGCGCGGAGAAGAGGCATGCGCGCGAGGGTGGCTGCCCAATGGAGTGCTGTATGGCTCTGCAGATCAATGGGCATATCCAATTCGAGGGGGGTAAAGGTGCGGAGCATGTCGTGCTTGGAGGCATCGGTGGTGGCAGGTTCCATGAATAGACCCATCAGCATGCTGCGCTTCATCTCGACGTCGGGTGACATTTCATAAGGAAGAGGTGGTAGGGGTCCATTGCCTTCATCGACAGGTGATCGATCCTGAACGACGCTTTGGGTGTAGACAAACGACTCATTAGGTTCGGTTGGAGACCCTGGGAAAGCGGCGGCGTATATATCCATATTCTGACCATAAGCGTTGAAGCTATCGGCGGGAGTCATAGTCACCCGCTGACGTTTTCGAGGAGGCTCGGGCTCGTTCAACTGCATTGCGCTGGCGGCTTGTTGCTGAGTCGAATAGGCCGAGTCGACCCCCTGGCCATAGTCTGAGGCAAAGCTTTGCTGAGAATTACCAGGGAAATCATCGCCATTCTGCATCGACGGTTGGCGACTGAAGCTAGGCGCTCTCGTGGGTCCGTTGCGACTTCGAGGTCCTGGAGAATCGAATCGGGCCTTGCTGATGGCGGCGACAGCGTGCGAAGCGGTGCTGGATATGTTCTTGAAAAAGGTCCCCGAGAGCCCATTCGGCCTTCCATCCGCGCTCTGGTTGTACATGCGCTTGCGCTGAGCTGCCATGGCTTGCTCCTTTGTTGGTGTATTGAAGTCGCCTCGACCAGCAACACCACCATCCTGACCCATGTCATAGGTCAATAGTGGTCGCAGCAGCTCCTCAACTCCGTACTGGCGGCAGACCTGGACTCCACGATCAAATGTTATCCAGGTGCCCTGATATTTTCCATAGCCTCCCTGGACTTTTTCATGTTCGCCTGTCTGGATCTCCTTTTCGAGGATCTTGGTTCGCTTCCCCTTATCGACTCCGGCAACCTTGAGGATCTGTGTGGCATTGAGCCATGAGTCGTTGCGACGGCGCATAACAGCGATGTTGTTAACCTCCATTTCGTATACGTCGACGCCCGAGTAGGATGCCTAATTCCAAATTGCTCTGGTTAGTGACCGCATAGTCCAGTGAATTCCTGTAGGGAGCTGTAAAGGATAAAGGGTGTTGCGTACCGAATAGATCTGGGGTCCTTCAGGGTCTCCATTATAACCTCGATGGAAGGAGGCGGAGAGGCCGGATTGCGATTGTTGACTCATGTTGAAAGATTGCTGCGACTTTTGCGATGCCGAAGGCATCTTTTGTGAAAACTAGAAAGTTGGTGAATGCTGTCGTCGTTGACGGTCAAGGAGACGAGGTATGCGGATTGAGTCGTTGAGGGCGCAAGAGCATCAGCGCCAATGAAAGGATCGGTCGAAGGGGTACGTAGAAGATGGACGTCAAAGGAGGCAAGAGAAGGACGATGAGAATTATACAGAAGAAGAGAAGCGCCTCATGAGGCTGAAACCGGGATTCTGGGACTGCCCATGCGCCTGTCCGCCGTCGAGTTTCGGTGGTTTTGTGCGCTCGAAAAACTGGTGGTTGCAAAGAGTTGAGATGGAGTCGAGGCGAAATGAGCTCCTCGAGATAGCCTGCCTGCGCTGCAGTGGGCCGGGGCGGAGTTGTGCAGCTGAGGTTCAGTGCAGAAGGGGTCCGAGGTACCTGAACGAGTGCGCTGGAAGGGACCTGCGGGGGTGCTGTGAGGTGGCAGCTTAGCGGGTGACAGGTCACTGAAGAAGAGAAGCTGTAGCTAGGTGCGAGTTGAAATTGTTGGCGCTTGATGAATGTGACTTGTTCGATCGTCTGCTCCTTGTACAGATCAGAGAAGTGTTGGCATGGATGGATTTAATTGTGCGCGGGATCGTAGGTGTCGATGCACGTTCTGTACCTGCTCAAGCGACGGCGCTCGTGCTCGTGTTAATTACATGCACGTCAAAGTAACCGACTACTAGGTTGTGCTCACTTGCATCAGTGGGCTCCAGTGTAGAATCAACGACGGGACAGGATGCGTTCAATTAATCGAGACGTGTCGGTTTCGTGCTTTTCGCGTCGAAGGGGAACGTGTCTCGCGCTCTGGGCGCGTAATTAACGTGAACCCCGCTAGTTGAATGGCCTCGCCTTGACTGGTGATGAGGCCCCCCAGTCCAGGCGGCCCATTCCAGAGACCACCGCCACCTACTGTTTCGAGTCGGCTCACCGGGAGACCATAGTTGTGCAGACGACCATGGTTTTTTATGACGCTCGCGGTCATTTTCATTTGCCTCGCGGCCATGCGTGAATGGTTGAAGCCGCTAATGCAACCACTTGTTGCGACCAGCAACAGTCCTGGCCAGTCTTTGGTGTGGAACCACGTGGTGCACACGGCATCCGATGTGCATAAAACCTGTGCATTCATTTGAGGTGTGTTGCACAGAGCACCGTGACTTGGGTCATGGTAAGGCGTAGCAACGAGTTTGTGCACCAATGTGAAAGTGACACTGCATCCAGGCAGATGAGGCCAAGACGGATGCGCTTTACGGTGCGCCATAATGAAAGTGATGAATGATGCTCAGCACTGTCGAGAGAACACACACCAGAACTCTGCAATTGGATCATGGACAGCCTCTTCACGAAACTTTAGAATTGACTATGCTAAAGCCGTTACTCACCTCCTCATGTTAGATGATACGAGCAATAGACTCTTCTATGGTAGTGTCTTTCTTTTTATCTCTTTCGTGTCTCTAGCTGCAGTTGTTCTTCATTGAGCTGTGAGAGCGATACATTCCCGGAGTTTTTCCGCACCAAGCTCCGATCTCAAAAATCACAAGCAAAGCTCCAAAGACCCAGACTGTTTCTATCGTGACCTTTAATTGCACATCTTTGACATGGCAATTATTCCTCTGCGAACTTGACTTATTGTCTTGCTTTAAGGCCTTGCGCCTCCATTTAATTCTTCATTTTCTCCCCCGTGCAAACGCCCACAATGCCTCGCCCAAACGCCGCCATTCCCGACTTTCTCCCACCTCTCCATCTCTACCGACACCTCCTCCGCGAATGCTCCTACCTGCCCCCTGTCTTCTCACCCACTATTACTTCGATTATCCGGACTCGATTTCGGAATCACCGCAGAAATGATTCGGTGACGAAGAAGCGCCGCGCCAAAGCCAGCAATGCGCTGCGCACGTTGAGGGCCGCCAACAGTGGGGACAAGCCGTCTATGGAAAAACTCGTCTATCATGGCTTTGGAAGGATGGGCTTTCGTAGAAGAAAGCTCGTTACCGATTTCGTGCGCCCAGAGGGCCCTAACGACTCGGATGCATTGGAGGCTCTCATTGATGGGACGACTGACACCGCCGCTGCCAAGGTATCAAAGGCATTGCACGGACAAAAGGGTTCTCCGAATGATACGGATGCAACAGCGAGTAAAGCCGCAAACGAGAAGGTTGAGGAAAAACGGCCTGCGGGTCGATGGAACAACAAACCAGTACACATCAGAAACGACTTTTACGAGAAGTGGGACTTGGACAAGGTCACAAGTCTCCTTGAATCTCAGCGGGAGCTGCAAAAAAACAGCAATCTTAGCTGGCTCAAGCGAAAAATCAAGGGTCTGAAGCCGTCAGGGGCTGTCCCTCACACTAACCTCTGGGGGTCACCACCCGCTTTGAACGTTGTCCGGGCAAAGGAGGCTCACTTTTGGCGAAGAGCCATCAACAAGATGATGGCCCCCTTGAGCAACGGCGAATGGGACCTGCTTGAACAGTTGAGTAAGGGTGCACAGGAGCAGGGCGAGTGGAAAATTCCCACAAGACGACCAGCCGCGAGTCCGATACAGGCTCCCGAACAAAACACCATATCGAACTGGAACTGGGAGGCCTATGCGAGTCGGCCCGCTGCTCGAGTTGAGCGCAGACCGAAAAAGAGCTCCTTCGTTAGGCCTGAGGGGAAGGACGAGGAACCATATCAAGCACAGCACAAGAAGCGCGAGATTTCACCACGATGGTACCGCCGAACATATCAACGAGCATGGCAGTTTACACCAAAGGTGGAACATGATCCACGGACGCTAAAACACAAGTTTACTTGGGGGACTTTTAAGAAGCCCACGGTCTGCGCATCTGATGCGCAACTTTCTATCTTTGATGACGTCGACACCCGCGGCCATAAGATCAAGGTTAACACCGAGAGTTCTTCTGATTCTTGAACCGAAATATCAATCCCAAGCCACAGATCCCGCGCGGGTGGATGATCATCTGGCGCGAGTGGGCGATCTATATCTAATGCATCACAACTCTTTTAATCCGTCAGGCTGGCCAGCTTGTTCAAGCCATCGCCATCCACTCGCATGCCGACCCAATCGTTCATGGCATAGGCGCCAATGCTCTCATAAAACTTGATGCTGGGCTCGTTCCACCTGAGAACCACCCATTCAAGACGAGCGCCCTTGATAGCAATGACTTGCTTGGCTAGGGTGCTGAGTAGCTTCTTGCCGTATCCCTTGCCGCGTTCCGAGTCTCTCACGAAGAGATCTTCGAGGTAGATGCCTGCGCACGATCGCCAAGTGCTATAGTTGTAGAAATACAAGGCCATGCCTACGGCGACGCCCTCTGGAGAGAAGAGGAGTAAGCATCGGGCTGGTCGAGTTGGCGCAGTTGGTTCGGTATCGGGGATGATGGAAGCGTCGACGTCTGGCGAATCGGATGGTGCAAAGGCGATGGTGGCCTCGATACTCTCGACGGTAGCCTTGTTGGCATCGGGCTCTTTCTCATAATCGGCAAGCTCTTGGATGAGCTGTAGAATTATAGGCGCATCTGGGGAGAGTTCTGGTTAGGATCCATGACAGCTTCTAGAAGAATCTCCAATTGAGGGGTAGCTCACCCTCTTTGCGCGCGTGTCGAATTGTTGCCATTGTGTACGATTGGAGATCTTTCTTGTGTAGAAAAGCAAGTATAACCTCTAGATAGAATGAAACACGCGTGAATAGAAGCAAAAACGATCGTTAGAAGTTTAAAACGTGTTGTAACCCAACATCGCCAAATTTATCCATGGTGTTTTGACGTCTTTGGTGGGGCAGTATGGAGTTTCTCTCAGTGAAGGGCGCGCCTTCGATGGCGGGGTCTGCCCGGAGTGGGGGGGGAACGACCCGGGATCCCGAGTCCCGGAGCCTGTTTCCCCGGGATCGGATTTACCACCGACCGAGCCTTGCAGCTCTCATCCATCACGATCTCTTGAGACATTGATATCTGTTTTTCCACCTCGCATGACCCTCTTACCTGTCCTCGGACATAAACCCGAACTGAAAAAAGTCAATTAAAGCGCCGTTCCCAATTAAACCTGTCTCTCTTCCTTTTACATTACACGTGCTCTTTGGAGGTGACACCTTTTTGGTGGCGTGCATGGTCTCTGCTGAACACGAAATTGAGGAATGTGATGGCGCCGCCAATGAGGCTGAGAAGGCAATAGTCTCCTTCGGTAGTTTTTATCCCTGAACTCAAAGCCTTACGCACGCGTCGACAATCATCGGGCTAGAGACCCCCGCCGTTTGGTCGTTTTTTGACCGTTGAACGCGTAACGGTCTTAGATATCTTGACTTTGATACAGAATGCGATCCATGTGTTGGTTCCATCGAGATTAAACAGTAAACATGGTGCTGCTTGGTGGGACCCTTGGGATATCGCAATCCATACTGATACTGACTGTCTCCTATTGCAGTCGAGTGTCCAGACCTCCTCACTCTCGGACTGAACACCTCAGCCGAACTCGTCAACCATCACACCCAGCCAGCCACTATCACCTCGCATGGCATGTATCGCCCTTCAAGGCCCGTTTAGGAAATCAATGTCTCTGCCAAGCGGCATGGCTTAGCTAGAGAAACCGACGACTATCCCAGAGCGGCCCGTGAGAGGCGGATCTGTCCGCCGCTGGGGGAGGGAGCTACACCAAGTGCCCTTAGGAATCCTGGGGTCGATCGGCCGAGGCCCTTTCTACTCCACATCGCGTATCTGAAGTGATAGTCAGTCTATAACCGCCACCGTCTGGGATCTTCTGAGGCCCAGCGTGCCCAGCTCAGCCACGGCAAACTCACTCACGCGGGATATCGAGAATTGAGCCAGCCACTGTTCCCGAACGAGACCTTTACGCGGCGCAAAAGTTCCCGCCGTACCCCCCCTCCATTGACTTTTTGGAGCTCTCCAGACTCTCTCCCCCTCCTCCCTGCTTGAAGCTGAGTTTACGCATATTGCCTCTTCGGTAGTTCAGCTCCGTGCCGTGAATGGCCATGATGCAAAGCTAGTGACCCGATTTTGTGACAATCCAGCTCAGCCAAGAATATAGTCGAGGGATAGCTGAGAATGCACATTACATCAAGGGGAGGGGAAAGGGTGAGGATGTGGTGGTATAAAGCGGATCGTTTCCTCGGGTGGTTTGGGTTCTTGACTCTGGACTTTAGAGCTCCTTCTCTCAGTTTTCTTTACCTTCTCAACCCTCAATCGGGATGTTGGGATTACGAAAATCTTTTGACGGTACGCCTTTCTTGTCTATCACACAACCTATACTCTGTACAAGCTTCCCTAGTCCCCCCACTCCTCTGTCCCCTCCAACTCAAAGTGGTACCTTCTATGTCCGTTGAGAGCCTTATCTAACGTCCAATCCCTCCTGTAGCCAGAAGAAAACGCCACTCTTCGTCTTCTTCCTCACTCCGATCTGACGCACAGGAGAGCGCTTCCTCCTCACGAAACACAATGGACGCTCTCAAACAAGGTATCAAGGACTCCCTTCCCTCCTTGGGAAAGGACAAGCACCACTCCGATATATCCATAGCCGTCACCGAGACGCAGAACTCTGACAATGAGAGTGACCGAACTACTGTGGCTTCTGATCGAGCCTCCCCAGAGGTCGAGGTCATCAAGAGTTCGACTATGGCTACACCTACCAAGTCCATCGCCAAATCCAATGGCACCGTCACAACAAGGACTTCTACCAGTAAGCTTGAGCACTTTGACAGGTTGACTCAGGCTACAAGGGCTGTCAAGAACTTGATAGTCCGTCTCGATGACTATGATGAGACCTTTGTCACAGAGATGGAGCTAAGGGACTATCTCCAATACATCTCGGATGAGCGTCTTATCCACATGCCCCGACGAGGCAGCGACTGGGATACTGTTCTCAGCACCGCTCAGTTCTTTGGTCTTCAGGTTTACACCTTTGGTCGAAAGATTGAGAAGTTTGTTCATGGCGGCCATGCTTCCGCATCGGCTGCCTTGGCCAGTTGCCAAGTTCTCCTTGAGGTTTGTCACATATGCTCTAGCTCAACCCGAACATCCATGTTAACTGTTACTCAGATTGGCCACAACCAGGCCAAAGCCCTCGTCCCTACCTTCATGGCTCTGTACGAGCTAGCCATGCTCCTTTCCGGTGTCGCTCGTATCCATGAACTGGAGTACATGCCATCTCACATCAGAGAGGCCGCCGCCAACATCTTCTGCGATCTTGTCTATCTTGTCGGCTCTATCGCCAGCCACTACAAGCAGAGAATCAGCAGTCTGAAGCCTGGCTCAAGTGTCTCAATTAGCCTTGACACCGCCTTTGGCAAGCAGATTGATGAGATCTGGCAGGCCAAGGACACACTCTGCGACCGTGTCTGGTCTTACAAGCTCGGCAACAAGGGCTTTTCCATCAGTCTCAAGTCTGTCCGCAGACGACTCCAGCCATCGGCACAGTCCTCGGTGAGAAACGCTCTCTACGATGAGGTCTATGAGCGCCTTGACCGCTCTGAGGATACCTGCAACTGGATCAAGACGCGTCTTGTCCATTTCCTTGGCAGCAACGACAAGTTCCTCAACATCACTGGCTCTGCAGGTCGCGGAAAGAGTGTGCTCGCCGAGTGGGTTGGCGAGAGACTTGCTCGTCCTCTCGACCACAGATCCTATTCTGTCCTCAGCTACAACTTCCCCTGGGACTCGCCCAAGGAGGCTACACCACTTGCCTGTGTCAAGAGCTTCCTATTCCAGCTTCTTGAGCGCAGTGTGGGAGATGTTGCTCTATACGAGCGACTTGTCCAGGCCTTTGAGGTCTACTCCAAGACTTCTAATGCTGGAAACCTTGAGGCCACTCTTTGGGATACCCTGCGCACTGGGCTTCTGGCTGCTGAGCGTGCAGAGACTTCCATTGTTCTCTTGACTGATGGCTGTGATGAGATGTCTGAGAGGAACGTCAAGGAGTTCCACCAAGCTCTTCGACGATGTGTCGCTGACACCTCTCGCACACATGTCATTACCTTCTCCCGACCCGTCGCTGCCCTGAAGGATGGTTCCAAACTCTTTGAGATCACCCAGAAGGAGGTTCACGAAGACATCGAGTCTCACCTCAAGCAGACCTTGTCCAAGTCTATTCACTACCGCGACTTGGACGTCCGGGAACGTGAGCAGATCATCGAGGGCTTGGTGAACAAGTCCAAGGGCAACTTCCTCTGGGCTTTCTATGTTGGTCGTCTTCTGAACCGAGAGAACTCTTGCGACGCGTTCCGTGCTAGGAGCAAGGGCGTTAGCTCTGAGCTCTCTGATGTGATTCGCATTGCTGTGGATCGCTTGGACCTTCAGAAGAACGAGATGTTGCAGCATCTCTTGTCCTTCATGCTCATCACGGAGAATCCCTTCGCTGTCGAAGAGGTTGCCGAGCTTCTTGCCACAGACCTTCACCGAAAGGCCATGGGTGCTACTGCCCTCAACATCTCCAAGTTTGTGTCGGAGCACTGCAGTGATCTGCTCATCATCCGCGGTGGCCGTCTTCACTTCCGCAACTCGTATGTTCAGTCATACATGAAGAGTCTTCTCGGAAAGTCGCTGCTGTCCCACAAGGATGCCCATCTGCAGCTGACTCTCAGGATGCTTCTCTATGCGCGTCTGACTCTTGATGGCGATCATGAGCTACTCGTCGATGAGCTTGAGGACTCGGCTGTTGATGCTGTGCTCCGTCGACATCACTTGATGGGCTATGTCATGCAGAACTGGGTTGTCCACTTTAGACAGGCTGGTTTTGTCGTTTCAAACGGCGAGATTAGCCTACCCAAGGGATTCCGTGACATCTTCCCTGAATCTGTCATGTTTGCTCTCCTGGAGAGGCCATGCTGGCGCAGATACCACGGTCACCAGGATACTATCGAGCTTCATGAGCTCACCCTCCGCATCCGAGAGACTTGCTTTGGCAAGGAGCATGTTACTGTTCTGCAGAACCTCATCACTCTTGGTCATGTTCATGTCAAGTACTCGACAGCCGTGGATTCTTCCGTTATTGGAGCACGATTCTTCTACCGCGCTGCCAAGCTGGGAGGGATCATTTTGTCCAATACAAGCGCCGTTGTCGGCTCTTGCACTCATCTGTTCCTGACCTACACCGAGAGCATTGTCATCACTGAGCGTACGGAGATTGTGACCTATCGCGAGGAGATGATTCGCGTCTGGATCACGATTTGCAAGCACAAGTATGGCTCCTCTTGTGACGAGGTCATCACCTGGTACGAGAAGCTCGCCAAGCTGTACATCAGCATCAAGGAGGAGTGGCGCGCCACCGTTGTCTACAAAGAGCTCTACGAGATCATCGTCATCCGCTACGGCAAGAAGTCTCCCGAGGCTGGTCGCATCGGCGCATTCTTCGGCACCCTGGACATCGTTCTCAAGGGTGAAAAGGGTGGAAAGGAGATTGGACAGCTTGAAGAGTTCATCTTTGAGACTAGCGAGCATCTCGAGATCCATGATCATCTCTGCATCTCCATGATGATCAAGCTGGCTAGGTCCTACTACTCCTGCGGCGAGTTTTACCTGGCTGAGAGACTATTCATCAGCCTCTGGCGACGCATCTCCATCATCTGCCGAGTCAAGGCTAGTGTTGAAGTGCACGTTGCCAAGATTCAGATCGCCCTCGAGTATGTCAGGTTCCTTCGTGAGGTGAAGCGCACTGAGGAGGCGACCAACATTCTCATCTGTCTCTGGGCTGAGTATGAGCACTACCACTGCGAGGCTGAGACTCTCATCGTCTGGATCAGGGAACTTGGCAAGACATGTAAGAGTTTCAGTCTTTTTAGTATCACGCTCTCTATCTTGACCAAGGTCTGGGGCTGGTTCAAGAAGAACGGCAAGACTGAGGATGAGGAAGCTCGTCGAACTACTGTTCTCATCACTGAGGTTGTGGAGGAGGTGACTGAGACGACCATCACCAAGAAGACGACCACGACCACTACGACTGAGGTTACAGAGACTGTGGTCAAGGAGATCTACGAGGCTCATTATGAACGCTGTAAGAAGACCAAGGTTGACCGCAGCTTCTTCTCCGCCTGCATGGCTCTGATCGGCACATACTTTGAGCACCACAAGTGGTCCGAGGCCGAGACCCTCATCAAGAGAACCCTTGAGATCACCTGGAAGGCCATTCTCAGCACCGAGACCAAGATTACTCTCTACGAGCACTCTTCCCGAGAATGCATCCTCGTGGCTCGACGTCTTGCCAAGTGCTACCAGTACCAAGGCTTTTTTGAGAAGGCTGAGCATATCCACCTGCGCATCTACCACGCTTGCTTGACTTCTCTGTCTCTGGAGGATGTGCTTCTTCACGAGTCTCTTCAGGTTCTCGTGCACTTTTACGAGGAGCACCATCGCCATGAGAAGATCATTGAGCTCTACATTTCGATCTTGGATCGATATAAGAAGCAGCTGGGTCACGGACATCACCTGACGATCAAGACCTTGTATTTTTTGGGATACCACTGCAAGTTGATTGGTCATAAGGATGCGTACATCTACTATCGTGAGATCGTCACCATCCTTAACAAGGATATCAAGCACTGCCACCATGACGCCTTTGAGGCTGCTCAGTACCTCCTTCGCCACTACTACCACCGTCACATGTGGGTTGAACTCCGAGACATTTCCGTCCTCATGTGGCAGACCGTCATCCACCACCGTGGAGTCCTCGTCGTGACTGAGGAGCTCATCACCGAGATCTACGAGAGATACACTTACGTGCTTGAGACTCACATCAAGGTCGAGTTCTCCGTCCTCTACAAGATCTCGGTCGAGTACAAGGAAGTTGTGACTACTGTGTGTGGAAAGGATTCTCATGGCTTTGTTCTGGCCTTGATTGCTTTTGCCAAGATGTGTGAGAAGAGTGAGAAGCATGAGCACGAGGCCGTCGACATTTACGAGGAGGTCATCAAGAAGACGACTACGACAAAGACTACCACGACTGTTGTCACCGAGACTATGGTGCACACTGTCAAGAAGCGTCTTTCCAAGCTTTACGTGACAATCATCACCTCGGGCAGGGAGACCAAGAAGATTCCCCTGGATAGGGCTATCTTGATCAGCATCGAGACCTACGAGCACCTCAAGATCACGCTGGGATGCTGGCATGAGGAGACGCTCCGCCAACTTAGGGACGTTGTCATTTTGTATCACAAGTGCAACACCAAGGAGACTCACGCCAAGATGATCAAGCTTCTCGAGGTTTCTGTCATTGAGATCATCACCACTGTCACTGTCACCACGACCCTCTTCAACGCCGCCATCTCGTTGGCTTCAATCTATGTGAGCGTCAACCTCACTAAGCAAGGTCACGAGCTTCTCCACCAGCTGCGTCATCTCATCATCTTCCGCGAGGGCATGCCGTGCAGCGACATCACGCTCAAGCTTGACATCCACGTGAGCAAGTTGGTGTTTGTCTTCCTAAGCGCCTTTGAGCACGGCCTCTGCAGCAAGGACTGCACCACCACTTACTCGGAGATTATGGCCTCCATCATGTTTGAGTCCTTGTTGTACGAGGAGTACTCTCGCGTTATTACCCACGAGAAGAACATCGAGATCATCCTCGAGTGCGGCGCCAAGCTTCGCTGCTTCTGGGAAGAGCACAAACGCGTCCAACTCCTGACCATCCTCGACAAGAGACTATTCCAGCAATTCAAGACCGAGTACAACCTATACTTCAAGGGTGTCAGCGACGAGGACGTCCGTCTCTTCTACCTCGCCCTCCTCTCCGAGCTCGGCAAGGATCGCAAGGCCAGCAAGATGGACTTTTCCCTCCTCGCCGTCAGGGCCGGAAGCGCCAGGGTCAAGACTTTGCTGGAAGCCAACGATTTCCACTGCGCCAACCAGCTTGGCAGAATCGTTTTCCGCTTTGCGCAGGGTCAGAAGCTTTACCAGAGACCCAGCTGTATCCAGTTTGGTTACAAGCTCGCCGAGTTCCTTGCTGGTATCGATGTGCCGCACCCTGGTCCCAAGGATGAAAAGATGCGAAATGATCTGCTTGCGACTTCCCGCGAGATCATGGCCGAGGTTCTTGCTGCGTTCCGTGCTGCTGATATTGACTTTGTTAGCTTGCGCTTTGAGGATGTCTCTGGTCTTATTCGTCTTCTTGGTGCTCAGCGTAACTGGGATGAGCTCGAGAGTCTGCTCTCCCGTCTGTGGCGCTCCCGCGAGAAGATGCAACGATCTGGTGGCTGGTCACCTACTACAGTCTTGGACATTGGAAAGCTTCTCGTTCACGTCAAGTACGCTCGTGGAGATGTATCTGGTGCCATTGACACGGCTGAGTTGCTCTGCTACAACTTGCGACGCAGCAGAGGACGTCTCGACCTCGAGACCCTTGCCTTTTCTCGTCTCCTCGCTGGTCTATACACTTCTTGCGGCCGCACAGCTAGTGCCATGTCGATCCACGAGTCTGTCCTCCGCGAGATGGGATCTTGCTGCCACGGAAACGAGTTTGGCGAGGCATACCCAGATCGTCAGAGACTCATCACCGAGGCCAAGCTACATCTCGAGCTACTAAAGGCCTCTCACCATCAACTCCAAGGCTGGACCAAGCCAGCTATGGAGTTCCGCGAGGTCCACGATCGTCTGAACAACGGTCTAGGTCTAGGCCTCCCGGCATTCGAGAAGTGGTGCGGCAGTGCGCTAGACAAGAGCCTCGAGGGGGGAAAGTACCTGCCCCCGAGCGACTGGCGAGTCCAGAGCAACGTCAAGCAGAGCAGCTCGACCTGGAGGAGAAGGTCAGGTCAGCACAGACCGCAGAACGGGTTGGATGTTGTGTACACGGCCAACCAATGGTGGTTGGTGTACTGAACGAAGATCACGACCAGGTGATGAATGAATGGCTGCATCTGTCATTACAGACTACGGTTTCTTTTTGTACTAATATTTTGTCCGAGTATTTGGATCATGTCGCTCCTTGCATATTTCATAGGTTTTTCGAGTGTCTAAGTAGTTCTTTTCCAGTAATATGATTGTCTATATCCTAATCTCGCATCTCTATCGTGACTCTATAAATGTCTAGACAAGAGTAACCCTCCCCATTAAGTAACATGCGCTCATTAAGCCGGATCATATAGGTTTCTATAGCATCTCTTACATCAAAGTAGACATCAATTGATCTTAGATGGCCAGGGCAACTGCCAGTCCCACCAAGATGCTTCCAAGATGAGCGGTTGTTGAGCCAGCAGCATTACCAGCTGCTGATGGTGCTGCGGCGTTGTTACTTGATGATGCGGCGGCGGCAGTCTCGGAGCCAGAGATATCCGCGCCTGATGTCTCAACGGTCGAAGTCTCAGCGGTTGATGTAGCATCATCCGTGGTAGTTGTCTTTGCGCCAGATTCAGTTTCCGTCTTGGTGGCACTGGTGGAGGTCTCCTCGCTCTCGGTCGTCGCTTTCGTACTAGTCTTCGAATCCTTGGTCGATGTCTTGGTTGTGTGATCGGTAGTCGTCTCGCCCTTTGTAGTCGTCGTAGTAGTCGCCTTCGTCTTCGTGCTAGCAGTAGTTGACGAACTCTTTCCATCATCATCCTCGGCAGCATTAACCCTCTCCTTGACCCATGCCGCGACATCATCGGTAAACACGTCAAAGTAGTTCAAATGCGTCTCTACCACGTCACCTTGAGCGCAGATAGGATCCGTATCAACGCAGTAGTTGCGCAGCACATCACCATACTTGGCCAGATTGGCGAGCTGATCACCAGGACGAGGGAAGAGACCGTCTTTGCCGGTGCCGTTGAGGACATTGTAGGGCTGGTTGGCTGTGTGGCGCGTATCTCCAAAGATCATAGCGGCGACAACTAGAAATGACGGGTCAGTATACATGTAATCACGGTCAGGGTGAAATGCTTACTCTTGTTAGCTGGACGAGTCTTGGGATCCAGGCCCTTGTTAGGCTCCTGCACACAGTCCTGAAAAAAGACACCTCCACCACCACCGAGAACATCACCAACAACATGACCACCCTGCGAATACCCGCTCACCACAAGCTTCGAATCGGGACATTTCTTGTTATACGCCGTAATCTGCTGGATACCATTCTTGGCACCCTCAAAGACCGAACCGCAATACGGCGCCTCGAGGGGGTTGTAAAACTGAATGTCCTCGTAATCGCAGCTGTCTAGGCCGGAGCAGATTGCGCCGGCGAGCTTTCCCTGACGACCCGGGTAGGGCTCGTTGTTTCCCTTGGCTAGAAAGATGTGGACATCTTTGCAGTTTGTGTCGCGTACGGAATGGCCTTGAGCGGTGGCCGCGAGGACCAAGGGGAGAGTGATGGCCGTCTTCATGGTGGTTGAATAAGATGAAGAAAAGGACGAAAAAGCGATGACGAGACGACGAGCTTCGTCACTCAGACAGAAACCCGTTTCATCAGCTCGGTTCAGTTGATCCAGGATCCCGCATCCCCTAGGAACCTGCCCGGGTTTTAAAAAGCCTGCATCTGTCAAAGATGGGACGATCTCTCGCCAAGATGCAAACCACCCAATAGAGTCATTGAAAACTTGCAAAACTTGGTTCTTCGTTCCTGCGTCACCGCCTATCAAAACCACTTCAAAGCAGGAGATGCACCGTCTAAGCGGGTCTTTATCTTTGAGACGAAACCAGTTTGACAGGACTAGCCTTTGGTGGTGGAGTAAATCCAGGGGGTTTGGGTTGGGTTTACGAGATTTCGAGGTGGATCGTAATCAGGTTATCGGCGATACCGGGCGGCAATTGAGTTTGGAAAGATTCGTATCCTGTCATTGTGGGATATAACTATGAGTGGTGGTTGCGCAAAACATGATACGGTCAAGGTGAGCAGACTGAATCATATATCATCATTCATATTAGACAAGTCCAACATCTTGGGTATCGTCATATCCCATCTATAACAGATATCTATACGTCGGCGCATTATCACCAAGCTCAGTCTTTTCCTCCTCCGAAAGCTCCTCCTGCGGCGGATTCTGATCCCTCTTCTTATTCTCGGTAAACACCACGACACCATACGTGATGCACGAAATGATGGACAAGACAGTAAAGGCGATGCAGATGGAGTAACCAGGGATAAACTTGGGCGCGTCCTTCTTGAGGAATGCAAACACGGCGATGATGCCTCCAATGTTGCCGAACCCGACTTGCCATGCGCTTCCGATCGATCTTCGTCTGTGACCGCCGAGGTTCATGTTGAACCAGCATACGATTATGGGCATGGCTGTGTATGCGCCCATGGCGACGAGGAAGAGTGCTGCGTATTGCACTTTGGTGTTGTCGTGTACGCCGAGTAGGATGGCGAAACCAGAGATGGCGACGAGGATGGCAAAGATGGCAAACGCTGCGCGATGTCGGATCTTATCCGAGATGAAGGCGATAACCATGGAGAAGCCGAATGCGACAGCCCAGGGAGGAACGCTGTGAAGCTGCGTCTGCACAGCGCTGTAGCCGTATGTCTTGATGATGCCAGGCGCAAAGTAGGCGTAACCATACGCAGGGACAATGAGACCAAAGTACATGAATCCTCCAAGGATAATCTTGTAATCCTTAAGAATGTTAAGAACATCACCAAAAGTCGTCTTGCGCTCAGCACCAGAGCTACCCTGGTCGGCCTTGAGTCTAGCGGTGACATAGTCCCTCTCCTGGGGCGTCAACCACTTGGCCTCCTCGGGGAAGTCGGGGAGGAGGAAGTAGAAGAAGAAGCTGGCAAAGACGGTCAGGGCGCCCTCGAGGATAAAGATCCAGCGCCAGCCTGCGTATCCCCTCATGCCGCTCATTTTGCCGATTGCTGCGGCGAGAAGACCGCCGAATGCGCCAGCGAGGGTGGTGCTGTTGAAGAAGAAGGAGTATCGGCGTTGGGCTTCGTGACGTCGGTACCACATGCCGATGAGGTAGAAAGCTATGCGATGTAAGTCAAGGGTCCAGTATATGATGCGCTCGTGTTGACATACCTCCAGGGAACATTCCCGTCTCAAAGAGACCAAGGAAGAAGCGTGTCGCAATCAAGCCGCTGTAGTTCTGGACCAGACCCTGTAGGAGGGTGGTGAGGCCAAACAAGAACATGTTGAGACTCAGCCAGACGTGGGGCTTGAATCGCTTGAGCAAAATGTTTGAAGGAATCTCGAAAAGGATATATGGTACGAAGAAGACGACGAGGGCATTGTTGTACTGAGTCTTTTCGAGCCCGAGCTCGACCGAGAGATCATAAACGTCGGCGTTGGCAATGTTGACACGGTCTACCATTATTAGCTATCGCGATGCGCAATGAGGGAAGATTTTACATACCCAGAAAGGCGAGCAGGTACATGATGCAAAGGAATGGAATAACATGAAGATCAATCTTGGTCATGAGCTTGCGATCAGTCGTGTCAGGCGGACAGACGAGCTCGACGCCATCGGCAGCGTTTCCTCCATTGCGCTCTGGGTCAAAGGACACGGGCGAGTCAGTGCCCGTAGGCTTTTCCTCGCCTGCGATAGCCATTTGCTTTTGTCCTTTTTGGAAGGCTTCAATTGGCAAGTTTGGGGAGGGAGAGGGAAAAAAGAGAGGGATCGGCGGTGGTAGAGGTGAAGCTTTTAGAGGGGAGAGGGAGAGGGGATCGGCAACATATTTATTTGCAAAACCCTGTTCGTGTAACCAGCAACGGACTGACTCCGAGACATGGAGTGCACGAGTCACACACAGACATGATCCTCCCTATTGCCATTCTTTTGCCTCGTTGGTAATATCCCATCACCCTGTGGGTACATTCGTTAGAATGGTCGCCGTCTCACGGAGCCGAGGTCGGGGTCCCTTTGTCGAGTGCAACCTCTCCCTCCTCAGGGATTGGACGCGCGAGCTGGTCCCCGCAAAGCAATGGGCTCGTGGTCTCTCTTTAACCTTGACTTCTAGCGGGACCCGTGGGGAAAGAAAAAGTTTGATTTGGGTAATTCTATGGAGTTTGATGTGGAGGATGTTTGACCGATGTCGCTCGTTAAAATTTGGAGGATTTCGTTTCTTTCGAGTCCGCTTTGGTTATTGATAATGATATCTTTTGTTACTACGTTGTATTACTCTTGATATTTGAAGCAAAAAGCCAACAAGATCCTGGTCAGCTTGGAGAGAGAGAGAGAGAGGGTGGTTGTTGTTTTTCTGGTGGCTTCGGCATCAAAATCTCCGCCAAGGTTGGATCGACGCCACAGCCGAGGTGCCGTCTTGGACTCATGGCGGCTCTGCTTTTCCCCTCTTCTTCTCCAATTCCTTGCTAAGATGTTCGGTCAATGAACGAGAAGAATCTTGAAGATTAGCAATCAAGACATGATGCCTTTCTCATACAATATTTGATCCATCAATGCCATCTTTAATCATCCATCACCCATCATCCAAGCACGGGTCATCATTCAAGAACATCAATGCAACATTCCACCCCAGTCTAAAAAAAGCCACAAAATGCGGCCTCCTCTTTGGCGCCCGCTTTGACATTCTACCACGTTCAAAATAGGAAGCTCATCAAGAAAACAACCATCACAGGACGATCTTTCCCCTCAGACCCCACGGGGAAAAAGGATGCTCCCATGGTCGGTCCGCGGAAGCCAAGGACGGGACTTTTTTTGCTTCGTCGGACCGGATTAATGGACCGAGGATCGTCATTGTTTGCAGCATCTCGGGATTAATTCCGTCTTTTCCAACTAGGTATCTGGGTAGGCTGTCACTTGTATAGATCGCATTCTCTGAAACAAGATCCTGGGAGCATTGCTCTGTACGAGAGATATCGTGACGACGATGGAATTAATTTAGCTACCCTCCATTATGAAGAATTGGATTGAAATCCCCGCTCCTCTATCGCTTATGTAGCAATTGAAGCAATTGCACCTCCATCTCATCTCCCATCATGCGATATGATATCATGCTTGTGCGGAGAGCCCACCTCTAAACTCCGGCCTTTATCTCCATAAAACACCATCACCAACAGCCCCCAAACACCATCAACAACCATGGCAGCATCATCAGGACACAACAAGTACGGCCCGGGATACGGCCAAGTCAGGCATCACGAATGGAGAACCGCTGAGAACAGCAGCAGCCATCTACTGCCCAAGCTGCAGTCCATGGCCAAAGACAATCCCAATCTCGAGCTTTTGGATGTCGGCGCTGGTTCTGGTACCATCTCGACGTCGCTGGCGAGGTACATACCCGATGGCCACGTCACAGCTACTGATATATCCGATGAGATTCTTGTTCGAGCGAGGGAGTACGCTGATTCTCAAGGTGTCACCAACATCGTGTTCAAGCGCGCAGACGTCTTTGAACTACCCTTTTCCGACTCTACCTTTGACGTAACGCATGCGCATCAGGTTCTCTGTCACCTAGATACCCCAACTGAAGCCATTCAAGAGATGATTCGAGTGACAAAGCCTGGGGGTGTGGTTTCTTTGCGGGAGAGCGATATGCACATGTGGTGTTTCTGGCCGGAGATTCCGGGTCTGCTCAAATTCCATGAGAATCAGATCAGAGTGTTAGTAGCAAATGGTGGACAGGATAAAGGAGGGCGTCAACTTGTTTCGTGGGCTTTAAAGGCTGGGGTAGCTCGTCAGGATATCACGGCGAGCTTTGGTACGTGGTGCTACAGCGACCCCGAGGATAGAAGAGTTTGGGGTGAGTTATTCTGCGTAATGTTTCTGTGATAATTAACTGACGTTTACAAGCTGAGTCTATGAGAGAGCGCTTGATTGGGGGCCATACGCGTCGTAAATCTCTCGAGTTGGGTATTGCGACGGAGAGTGAACTTGATGAAATGGCACAGGCTTGGCAGGACTGGGCCGACACGGATGATGCGACGTTTGGGTTGGTGAATGGTCAAGTATTGATAGATAAGAAGTAGTTGAAAATTTCCAAGGGAGAATATTTTACGAGTGTCAAGCTTCAATATTTAATGACCAGTGCGCAACTCGTCATCTACAATATTCCATAATCCCCCTCCTATGCACTCTCCCAACAGGACCACAGGGCTTACCAACCCAGTATGACCTTTATTCCAATTTACCACCACTCGCTCATTCATGTTCTGCGCCTACAAATATCTCTGATCCGCTCGACGCTTGAAACTGAGCTAGAATTACAGTCCCTCCCTCACACAACCACTCGAGCACAGGCTTCAACCCCCCTCGACCCAATAGACTTGGCAATCTTGCAAAGAGGTGCCCAAGCTCCCAACACAGCGGTAACACCCGTACAAAGAATCATGGGACCATACTTTGTGGCATATCCCAGAGCGTCGCCTGTCGAAATGGAGCTCCCGGCAGAGACGAGAGCACCACTGGCAGGGCCGGCAACGACGAACCCAAGACCTCGACCACCCAGAAGCATTCCAAATACCAGCGACGTGTCGATCGTTGCATCGTCTCCTTTGATCTCCTGCAGGGCACTGGACCATGTAGCACTGAAACCTCCGGCGAAGAAGCCGTAGAGGATCACGAACAGCACCATCGTGCTGAGGTGACGGCTTAAACCCCAGAGGAGGAAGACAGGGAGTGCGCTTCCCAGGGATGACACCAGGATTACCTTGGCCGAAGAGGTCTTGTCGCCTAGCATTCCGTGGATCAAAGACCCGGGTACCGAAGCAAGTGAAAACAAAGCAAGTAGGATAGGACCGGTGACTGACGAGAATCCGATCGCGTTGGCGTAACTGGCCAGGTATGTACTCGGCATCAAGTATCCCAAAGACTGCACAATAATGCCAATCTGAAGCATCCAGAACGAACCGAATCCGAAAAAGGCGAAACTGATCGGTCGTGGTCTTGAATCGCGGCTCAGATCGATGCGAGGTTTCAGGAAGAAGAGTGTCGGGAGAGTCATTGCCACAGATGCAACTGTCCAAGACAGTAGTGTCGCCCTAAGTCCGAATCTTTGTAGTAGGGCGCTGAATAGGAAAGGCATGGCGACGCCCACAGCGGATTTTCCTGCCCACATGACGCCATATGCGAAGCCCTTTCGTTCCACGAACCATTCGTCCATGTAGAGGGAGATCGGACTGAACAGGAGACTGCACCCGATAGCGTAGAGGACTCCCTGCGTGGCAATAAGTCCAGCAACATCTTTGACAAAAGCCGAGGCCGTCAAGCTAATGATGGTAACCAAGAGCCCAAGCGGGCCACACCACCTTCGAAGACGAGGATACCGGTTGAGAGCGATAAAAGCCAAAGGCATCATGAGATACATGATTCCGGTCTGGGAGGCGCCAATGGATGCGATTCCGCTTGGTGAAGTGTCGAGGTTTCCGTGGGAAGTATAATACTCTTGGAAGATTCCAAACGAGACTGAATATCCTGCGATCTCGTGTCAGTTCGAACAGTGATTCCTTGACAGGTAGGCATACCCCAGATGGGTGCTTGTGCTATGGTGCAGCAAGCAAGAGCGATATAGGCTCCACGGCCTCGATCGATCGGTGGCAACGCATCTGTAGTCGTAGATCCATCATGTTGCCTCGTCTCGTCATCGCCAGAGCGTACGACTTCAAGTTCGTGAGAAGTTGTAGACTCCATGATTAATTGAGACATGTTCAATACCAGCAGATGCAAATACTAGACTCGCTTCCCTTTTCTAAAACAAGTAAAAATCAATAAATGACTCAGCATTGACGAATTCCCTCGGTGAAGAGATTTATTTCCTCTTTTGGCAGCTCAAAGTGATCTAAACATGTCATGGTTTGTCAAAGGGCGGCCAATCAGGTCCACCATGATTCCGACATCGCAGAGCATGTTGAAGCATTTATCGTCAGTCAACAATAAGCTGCTTCGAGCATTTAAATAATAGTTAGTTTCAAAGTAATTAAAAACGCGAAAGATCGTGTTTTGTTTCCTCAAGCAATTCTCTTCAGCGCTTACCAAGTGAGCATGCACAGAGGACCTTCAACACTGCTCAAAAAGCTAAAACTTGGGAAGCTTAGGTGAAATTTTTTGGTTTATTAAACCCAAAAAGAACCGTTAACGCCACCCTCGTTCGCCTGAATGGTTGTCCTTATCCCATGCGGCCATGCCTACCCGCCTCTCATCTCCCTCCGCCGCCTGCTCTTATTGTTGCCTAATAACAACACGGCCCGGCCTATTCTCTTTGAGAAATTCCCCCGGATAACTTTCCCAAGTGGCCGAGCCGTCGCTCCCGTGCTCGGATCCAGTATACGGGTTATAGTATCGGGGCTTATGCCCCTGGGGCTGGTCCCCATACCTCCCGGGACCGTGAGCAATTCTCGGGCCCATCATGGGAGGAGTATACTTCTCCTTGGACTGAAAGCAACCCATGATGACGGGATGAAGATTGGAGTCTGGGTCAAGGTGGGTTTGTGTGTTGTTTGTCTGAACATTGAAAACATTGTCAGTATACACACTGGATATGGACAAGACTTGGATACTCACAGTGGTGTTGTAGTTTTGTTTGTTAGTCTTGGAGTAGTCCTTGAGCATACTGTGGTTGTGTATGAGTGAAGAGAAAAGTGGGATCAATTCCAAATATCAGGACGTCGATGGGATTTAAATAAAGATCTAGGAGAGTGGATGGAGGAGAAGGGAAGGAGTAAACTTTTGACATGCTTTATGAGAAATCTGTTGGGATGTTGTGATGTTAACTGACCATCAGTGATTCTATGCATTTAGGAATAACAACAGAGAGTTTTCACGGCATCACTGAAGTTATGAGAATAATCTTTTAAGTGTGATAACTACTGGGCACCGCCGTGAGCATTGATCTCTGTGCCATTTTCGATCGATTCGATTTCGAACACTTAGACCCTCTCGGCCGAAAAACGTGGAAGGCCATCGGAGGCCTCGCCAAAGAGTCAGATATCCGAGACTTGTTTACATAGATGGAACGGTTGAAGAGGATGCTGGGTCTATAGATCCAGGTAATCAAGTTGCCGGGGAGTCACGTGGCTTTCTCAATGCCGATTAAAACCCAATGCCCGTTGGAACTCAATGTCAATCAAGACTCAACTCCAATCGAAACACAATTTTGATAACACCCAATTTCGTTTCTTAGAGTCAGTAGCAATGTTTCGGATTTCTGCCTCTCTTGAGTCTACAGCGCAATTTGACATTGAGATGTAGGCAGGAAAGGATGTCATGTGAAAGAGATGGGGGAGGAAAATATCAGTCCATGATATCCTCCCAAAACAGCTGAAGTAATTCAAAAGAAAAAGGCCTGGATAAATGAATACCCAGTCTTTAAATCTCTTGAAGAAACAAGAGACAGGTGACATCGAGTTTGGCATTTAACAGAAAAGATCATTTAGAGCTGCGAAGGTTGACAGCATATCCACAGATAACTCCAGTTCCAAATGACCTAAGAAGTAGCTTTTTCGAGATCAGCTACTAGACACTTCAACCATCAGTAATTCTCGAATTATTATCTAGCATCTTTGACTCTTTCATCTATGATCTTGTGTTCTCTTTGCGCAGTATAAAGCTACCCTACAGAACTGGGCAGAAATCCCACTTACCACTCAACCCGAATTAATACAAGAAGGCCAGATACCTTTCTTTTATTATATCTCAATTAATTCAAAAGATCTGATTTAAATCAAAATTCGGGCATTTTATAGGGCCACGTCAATTCAATGGCGGGAAGACCTTCACATATTCAAGTTTCCCCGATCCAGCCACCATGGAATCTAGATTGAAATCCAATTCAGCACGGCCATGAAATTACTACGCCCTCAAGTCCTCACCTGATATTGAAGCTGTAAGTGTGGATGGTCTAGGCCATGATTGAACGCGTCGGGAGCTTTGGACGCGTCGAGCGTGTCACCGATGAACTGGACAGGTGGCCATGATGTCGCAAAGACGCGAAGACGCGTTGCCTGACGTGATTGAAAAGTGTCGATTACGTTCTTTGAAATTCGGCGTGATCAAGTATATGTGGCTGTGTGATAAGGGTGCAGGTGCACGGGCGCTGTTCAAAGTCCCATGATGCCCGTGTCTGCCTATCATGAGTGGGGGGGTTATCACGATGGCTTCAATGACGTAGTAGATTCCATCCACTCTCAACACATGCCGCTCTCCCATTGATCAAACAGATCCCCATTAAAAGAAATTAGGTCCTGATCCTGAAAATCTGTCACTGGTCCGATTTTATCATTGGCCCAAAACTCACCCAAGATGACCAAAACTCGACGGGCATGCCCATTTTTCAGTCATGGAAAATCGACCGAGTGACAGATTTATCATTGGCTCTAGAGGCCATTTTGACAGATCAGCCGTATCCACACCTTCGTCTACTTAAACCCCATCGATTTCCTCCTGTCCTGGCTTTCTTCTGGTTTGCTCTTCACACTAACATCATCGCAGTACGATCACCGTTTGTGAGTACCATGCTTGGTGATTGTTTCTGATGTGGCAAGAAGTCTTGCTCATCTTTTACTCATTTGCTGATGATGTTTTATCTATCTGCGGATGATGTTTTGTTCATTTGCTGATGATATTGTGCTGCGTTTAGACGCATACGCACACGCACACGCACACGCATACGCACGACTCAAGAACGTCCCCATTCAATCAATTTCTTCATTTCACGAGTGTGGTGACTCTAATACTTACTATCATTTGCTCTGTACTAACTCTAAAGTCCCAATACCGCCAATTTATCGACACGATGGGTTGCTTCTGTTCCAAGGATTCGAATGCCTCGTCCGCCGCCGCCGTCCGTTCCCGCGTCGACAACGACCTGGGGCTTGTTTCTGGTGCCGGAAGGTACTCGGAGCAGGTTCCTAGGCGCAAGCCGACCTACTACAACCCGTATACTGGATCCGAGCACGCGAGCGATGACTCGGCCACCTAGGAAACGTATGCGGGAGAGTTTGGTGGGCTTCCACGACGCGACCGGAACGACGGCAACGACAAGAGAGCGCCACGACCCGTAAGGATCAAGCCAGCGCCGAAGCGAGCGTCCGTATCCCAGGTTAAATGGAAGAACCCGATCGATGTACGACACGAGTATGTGGTCCCAGAGCCCATACTGAACGGTAACGATCGACCGCCGCGTCCCGTCAGGATCAGACCTCGACCGCAGCGATCGACCTTGTGGAGTGTGGGATGGAGAAGTGTGAAGGGGGACAAGAAGGCTGCCCAGAAGCGTGGTTCCGTGAACGACGACGAGTAGACCGACCGACCGATCGACCGAGACAAGGAATGGCTAGCTGGGGCGCGTACGAGCGTTGTGCTGGGTTGGTGTGTCATGCTGATTGATCATATTACCAGACTAGCTGACGAGTAGTAGAGCGTTAGGTAGGTTAGAGGGACGGGAG
>NKCJ01000237.1:0-60374 GCA_003947015.1 Fusarium sp. AF-6
ATCAAGTCGAAAGCTTCTGCCAGCGAGCAGCGCTATACTCGTGTCCCTGGTTCGTGGTGTCCTCTCCAGCTCGGTAGGACATGAGATCCGTCCTCTCCTGCTCTGCCACTTCGGCGGCCTTAGCCTCGCTCGCGCCTGCGCGGCGCTGTCGGAGCCAGTAGAAGGCTAGGGCGCTGACTCCGACTGCTGCTGCGGCTACGCCTCCGCCGTAGACGGCTGTCTTGGTGCTTGTGGGGAGGGCTTCCCACTTTTCGCCGGTTGTCTTGTCTGCTTCTTCGGGTTTCTTGTGGAGGTTTTCGTAGGCGGTCGAGTTGCCCCTGGAAAGAGTCAGTGGTGATACTTGGGGTTTAGGTGAATTGAGGCTTACTTGACAATCTCAATGCTCTTGTAACTGCCGGACTTGTCGCCGTAGACGTATTCCTTGCCAGTGCTGGCATCCTCGACGAGAACAGACTTGACGTACATGCTGTAAGGACCCTTGTCGTACTCAGTGTCTGTCCGTGGTTAGCATCATGTTCATCTTGTTAGTTGAATCAAGTCACTTACCACCACCAGCCCATTCACGGGTTCCTTCAGGCATGGTAGGATCTCCAGCAGCCCAAATACCAATGCTCAACCGCATAGGAGTCTGGGGATAGGCCTCTCCAGCCTTGGCATCCGCATAGTTAAGGGTTCGCACAACCTCGCCATCAATATACCAGTTCAACTGGTCCTTTGTCCAGGTTGTGGTATAGTTGTGATAATCCTCCTGCATACCATCCTTCATGTAATGCCATCCCGCCTGGGTAAAGTCCTCAACACCCTTTCCGTAGTAGTTTGTCGAGGCGTGCGTGTCATTAGCACCAAGAAGCTCCCAGTCAACCTCGTCAAGATCATCACTCAGCCACATCATGGAGCTGATGATTCCCTTTCCGGGAGCAGCCTTCATATGGAGCTCGGTGCGACCAAAGAAGAAGTAAAAGTTTGTGCGGATGGTGGGTGAATCGCCCTGCTTCTTCACCGAGAAGATGGCGCCGTGCTCCTCATCGTAAGGAACATCGCCGACGATGGTCTCCCAGAGGTCGGCTGAAGGAGTGCTGCTAAAGTTCCAGCGATGCGTCGTGCCAAAGGCTGGGTTGGGATCGCAGTCGGTCTGGTTGAGGGGGTTGCACTCGGACGTAGTTTGAGCGGCCGCGAGACCGAGGATGGCTGCGGCCGGGAGGATGTAGCGGGAGAACATTTTGAGCTGTCAGTATTGAAGAGGATTTATTTTCGTGACAATCGGGGAAAAGGAGTGAGAATAAATGTTCTGTCGCAGCCAAGGGAGTGGACGAGCAAGACTGAAACGCTCAAGTAAGGAGTGACAAAAATGAATAGCAAACAAACAAAACGACAGAAAGTTTAAAAAAGGAAGAAAACTCGTCTACTGAGACGCGTCAGAGGGAGCAAACAGGAGAAGTAGAAATGTAGGACAGAAAGGAAAGACAGAGAGGAAAAGGAGAAGAAACTACGGGGAGGGGACCGTGCTGGGGGAAACTCAGGAGGCCATCTCCAACTCTGGAACAGGCACTTGGAAGATCCCATGAGCCCTGCAATTTCAAGGGTTTTTGCGGGCTCCTTGCTTGACCCGCCAAGATCAACCACCGTCGGACGGTGTGTCACCATTAAACTCCACTTGGAGACATCGCCAAGGTCAAGCGGGAGAGGCTTGCCGGGGGGTATTACATGGTTTCTTTCTTGAGAAATAGAGATTCAAAGACGCGCCACTGGTTTTTTGAGCCGCGCGTCTGTTGGTGTTTAAAATTAGTCGTCCATGTTCCTTGGATTTTGTCAAGGGAACTGGGAAATCGAGCGGGATTAACGACAGGGGTTATTCTCCACTTGGGACGCTGGGCAGGGGTGAGCTAGCTTAATAGCATTAAATAGTAGTACAGAGTTGATTGGTGTAAGGTACAGGGGATGTGTGGGTATTTGTGTCTACCCCTTGGAAGTTCTGTTACAGGGGTGTTTAAAGGAGACACAAATGGGTTGATTGCTTTGCTTTGCTTGAGTCCCTTCTATTGAGTTTCTTCGGAGAGTATTGGCCCACGTGGTCGGCATGGTGCTGAGATGCATTGACATTTTTGTTACAATGAAGGAGCTGAGGATCACAGTGCTACGACAGGTCGAGTCAGGTGATGGGGATTAGATGTTTGCGAGGGCACGATTTGACTCGTGGCTTTGAGTAAGTGGTTGTTGATGATGCATTGTACCTTGCAGCAGAGGACATGATGGATGGAAACTGGGAATGGTGGGACTTGTTGCTAGCGGATAAAGTCACTCAATGATCTGCCAACATTGGATGTTTGTCCCTGGTGTTGATGGGATCGATCCATCTGCCGCGGCCGTCAATACTACTCAGTAGATGTGACAATATCATCATAAGACTGATAAATGTACTTCATAACTTCATATTCAGAACTGCCGTAATATCATCACCCTGTCAATTGCGCATCATCGTCTTCCCGTTTCACACATGCCTCACGCCTGGGCCTTGAGCTTGGCAATCCGCTTCTTGGTACCATCAACAATAAGATCCTCATCATAGATGGACAGCACGCTCGGGTGTTTGTTCACAGCCTGAGCCCACTTGTAAAAGTTGGGAGCCTCCTTCTCAAGAGCCGAGAGGAAGCTGGCCGAGACGAGGCCGTGCTTGCTCAGGGTGAAGAAGCGGATGACGAAGGGCGCGACGATTGCCTGTTTGCTTTGTTAGATGTGGTACACGTGTGGATGAGTTAACTCTCACCTCGGCGAATGTGAGCTTTGAGCTGCCGTTGAAGAAAGGTGCGGCATTGGAAAGAAGAGGCTCAATCTCCTTCACAATACTAGCCGTAGCATCCTTGACCACCTCCTCGCCACCCGCAGAGTAAGTGAGCTTGAAGATGTGCGGCTGAACTTTGGAAGACCACGCATCCGTAAAGAAGTTGATCCTCGCCCGGGTGAGAGCACCATCCGACGACGCAGGCAAAAAGTCGGACGGGTAAGTGTCGGCCAGGAACTGAGCGACGATGGCGGACTCAGTGATGATCTCTCCGTTGTAGGAGATGGAGGGCACTAGACCGCGGGGGTTGATCTTGAGGTACTCGGGGGACCTCGGGGTGTCTAGGTCAATGATCTCTTCCTTGTAGGAGAGGCCGAGTTCCGCGAGGGTGATGTGAGCCCTGTGAGCGACTGGGTATGTTAGCATGCGTCCTGACCAGGTAGTGTGAGCTCTTACAGGGGCACCGATGGTTGGTGTAGAGAATAATATCCGCTTGAGCCATGTTTGCGTTGCGTTGTATGATTGATCACTGATCAAGAACTGGGTTATCGATCTGGGGTAGACGTCTAAAGATGGCACAACTCCACACATAAATAGACCTTTCGCCTGGGGACAGCATTATTAATTCAACCGGGTCTTTCGGGCACGTCTTTGATTGCACCATCGAGAATGCAGGGCCATGATAGGGTAGGTCCACCACTATCGGCTGTGGCACCCGAAGATGGGGAGGTGAAGGAGAGGAATTGCGTCATTTTGAGAGGGTGATTGTGAAGTTGAACATGTTCTTTTACCAAGTTGGTAAGTTACTGCTGTTTCTTTGTTGAGTGAAGCTGTCTTTTACTTGTTATCCGCCGTAGCCGGATCTATCGTGAGTAATAAGATTACTTACATGGGCTTCAACCCTTGCTGCGACTATTTTGGGAGTCTGGCGACTTTCGCTTCAAGAATGGGCTCCCGCTATGTGGGCTGCTGTGCCGCTTTGTGGGAGTGCGGATCGAGATTAGTTAGAAGCGGTATGGCTTTTGTCTACCGCAATTAGTCTGCGACTTTGCGTGAACGCGTCTGAGAGCTTGTGATATCTTGAGAGTCATCCTTGGATCGAGTTGGGTCTCGCGCCACTTGACGCGTTCTACAGATACAGGGTAGGGCTTGATCAAGATATTGATGGGCATTCTCCAGTTGACATGCGATAGCTAAAGCTCAACCTGGTTCATAATGTCCTCCTCAGAAACCCTCGACTTTGTCGCCTCGGTTACCGTGGGTAGGATCTCAAGAGCCGTCCTCAGTCGCGTCTCAACGCGCTCCTTCAACACGGTCAAACTCAACAGCCACCCAGAGTCTCTGAGACAATTTGACGACATCTTTTCAGACAAGACAAAGACAGTTCGAGATTTAGTCAAGACTATTCGGTATGATGTTGTTCTTCCGGTTGTTAGCGATAAGCGTTTGCGGAACAAGTTTCAGAGTAGGGGAGAGGGTGCGGAGAATTCGCGCGTTTTTACGGAGGCTCTTGTTGCTCTCTTTACACGGTTGAGTTGCTGGGAAGGGAAAGAGGGTATTAAGTTGGTTCTGACGGCCACTTCGCCTTCTGATGATGCAATATTGCGTACTGGGAACCTCAGAGTGAAGCCACAGAGGAACTCGTTCAAGTACGTTAGCATGGAGACAGGCGTCCTTCCGCCTGGCGGCCTTCCACATGTCTCATGCATATCCTTCCTCGATATACAAAAGTTTGACTCTAGTACTGGGGATGGAAGTGGCCGGAGGCTTCATCCGAATGTCATCTGTGCCATGGCAATCGCCCTTCCTTGCCTCGAGTACACCATTTGGGACTTGTACATGCCGCCACGTCGCATGCCCGCTCAGCGAAAACAGTTCAAAGCCGCACTCGCGAATGCACTGCTGCAGCCGAAGTACGCTTGTTTGGCCACGCTGACGGTTGTTCTCTGGGATCCTGACCCACGGAATGAAGAGGCGACACTCATCCCAGATGACGACGAGGATCGTCTCAGCCTTGGGATACGAAGGATCTGTGAGCTCCCAACACTTGTCTCTCCTTTTCTTTGGGGGAAATGGTGCTTATCGCATCGGGCTTTTAGAAGCTTTGGCCCTTCGGTGAGGGCTGTCTTTGTCGACATGTCCATGACAACGCCAGAGGGAAGGTGGCTGCTCGATGTCTACCCTGGATCCACGGAAGAGGAGTACGAAGTAGAGTCAGAATTCGACTCTGATTCGGACGATCAAGGCGATAATCTACCTGAAATTGACTCTGAGAACTCGGATGTCGAGGACCGTCTTCCTCGGAGAGCGGAAGCCATCGCGAATCAGGACTTGCCCGATAGACAGATACGAGAAGTGCCAAACCCCGAGACTTTTACTCCTCTGGTGACTTCTTTTGCGCAAGCTGTAGCCAATTCCCCCTCCTCATCCTGTCTTGGATTCGCCGAGATGAGACTCACGACCGAGTTGGCGTCGATGCAGCTTTGTTACCGTGGCGGCGCGGTAGGAGAGGACCCGAGACTTGGTGCTCTTCCCGACTTTGCGCAGAGGATCATCAGGGCGGAGAAAGTCGATACGAGGAGATGGAGATTCGATGCTTATGGTGGAATCACGGCATCTGGGTGGAAGAGTCCTGTTGTCATGTGGGATGCAATGGAGAAGGTTGTGGGAGCGGCGAACATTGAGACCAACGTTGACAGGATGGAAAGGGATTGAGGCGTTTATACCCCTGCCGGAAAGCAAAGAGGATTTCATTGATAACTCCCAACCGTAGTATGTATTCTTCGCCCTGTCTTTCCCGAGAGGTTGTTCCTGTCAAGTTGGACCCCCAAGCCGGCCTCACTTGAAGTCATGGTGGATGATGGGACGCTCCAGTGAACAATTCCGGGGCTTAGAATAACATTAGGAAGAACAAATACAAGAGTCTACGGTCATTAAGAAGATTCTGTATTGTGTTCTACAATACTATAACAGATAGTTAGCAAAGCTTTAGATCAGCTCGGCCTAATAAAGCGGCCAGAATTAATACTCCAGAAGAGCTTCAATAAGACAGACATCGCAACTAGTAGACATTAATGCGACCTCGTTGCTTTCTGACATGTTCACCCTCAGAAGATATGTTACTCACAGTTACTTGTTGGCTTCCAAATGCGATAGAGCAGTCACAAGCTCACGTGATACCCTTTGGCGCATCCCGAGACAAAGTCTGTGGCAGAGATGAAGAAAGACGAGTCCTCGAGGAACTGAAAACCCGGGGACCATGCTGTTTAGGCATTGAAATCGACACGGGTTTCGGGGCCTTCAACGGGCCCGAATCCGCGATAACAAGCAATGCACGGACCCAACCTACTGCTATTTTCATCGTTAAGGTCCTGCCACATCCTGGCTGAAGATGAAATGTGGAGTCTGGCGTCCCTGTGGGATGGCATCTTTTAATGTCTTGGTGTTTTTCGGGTTGGCATCCGAATCATGGCTGCTGTGGGCGCATTTGGGATGGGCTATACTTGATAGGACCATGCTGACGAGATGGGCTTGTGGTCTCGAACGTGAGGTAGAAGGGGCTGTGGTGCTTGCTTGACATGGACTATTTAAGGGTTGAGGCTCCCTGACTGTGGTGATCTAGACACTGAAGCTGATACCGATAACCTCGAGCATCTTTCTCACTCTTTTATACTGTCTCATCATATCCTTTGGGTAGCTGAGCTTATGCAGCTCTCCCAAAAGCAATGCAGGTAAGCCACTGCTAAGAAACACCCCAATTTCTGTGGCCATTCCACACAAACAGTTGTACTGTTTAACTCATGTAGGCAGGGATTTGGCGCCTAAGCTCGTCGACTGTCCGTGTTGTGAAAGAGATCAAGAATCTAAGCTAGACCAAATTGTGGTATCTGCTATATAAGTCCGGAGTCTCAGCAAGTTCAATCCGAATCATGCCATTGTCCGAGATTGCCATCAACTAAGTTAGATCTCTCACTAAAACCTCTCTATAATCAACCCCCCATCCAGGGGTAAGTTCAGGAGAACAAGGACTTGGTGCGTTATCAGTACGTGGTGTATAAATTGGTTGAGACGTCCTATGAGATGATAAACTATCCCTTTAAAATTGTGCCTGGGAGTTTGAACTCTATCCATATAGTTCGGGGGGTTTCGATGACGCTGAAACAGCCTTTGTATTCGGCATGTGTGTCTCTTCCTGCACCGGGGACCCTGGTGTAGGACTCGGAGTAGCCTGGTTGCCACTTCGACGACGACCAAGTATACGCAGTCCAAAAATTCCCAGAACAATCAGGCCGATGACAGCCACGCCGCCAACTACACCTCCCACTATCGCGCCGACGGGAAGGTCCGAATCTTCATCAGTTGACTCATTGGTTGGCCCAGATATAGCCGAGACCGTCTTTCCGTCGACTAAAACGAAGGTGGAAAAATCCCGTTCCTCAAAGCCTCGTGTAGTTGTGATTGTGATGTCGGATGAAGCTATTGTCGAGTGACACGTGTAATAGATGATGCCGCTACCGATTCGTACCCGGAGACAATATGGAGCATCGGATGAAGTGCTGCGAATAGAAGCGTCAGTCAAGTTGGTAAGCTAATTCCTGGGTTTTCCAACTCACCAGGCATAAGTGACCTTGTTCGCGCGACACTTGGAGTCGCATAGCTCTGTATTGAAATATGCCGAACTATCAAGACAGGTTTTGCGGAGGTTGGACCACCCGCAGAAGACGCGGGCATGTGCTGCCAACTCCCATGTACAGCGCCGCCATGTCTCGCATACCAAGGCCGGGTCGTCCAGACTGTCATATCCGCAGGTGGCATCAGGCGCAACCGTGATGGTGAGTGTGCCCGAACGCAGCGTGGCAAAGTCAGACGCGGCCTGCCAGATCTCGACCTGCGGGCCACTGGTTGCTGTAGCTGCAGGTGATGCTATGACAGCCGTGTTTCCAACTAGGATGAGAAACACGGCGGTCCTCAAAGAATTCAGGAGACGCATTGTGAAGCTTGGAGCAAGACTGGCGACAAGGTAGGATCACAGGGAGATTTCCACATCTCCAGGGGGCAGACTCGCCTTGACTAAGTACCACTTGAAGTGAGTACATGATACGTAAGCTCTATTGTGGCTTCTTCCAGCTGAAAGGCATTACACTATGATAGACAAGTAATATTCTATCTAACCCGCCATCCGTAGGTATTCTCAGAACCGAGCTCACGCCACTAGATACAGCGAATCAGGGTGGTTCCTATAAGTCATGCCAAGCCTCATCATACTGAGTCTGGATGCATCTGTCATCAGCCAAACTCTTGGCTACATACCCTCGTTGGCTACACGCTGCAAGTATTTATGTAGGCTTGGGCTACCCCGCCCCTTTTAGCCCTTTCACTTGTCTGTCTAGGCATTCTTGCAGCAAGTGTGAGGGCGCAGAGGGTGCTGTCGAGCACTGAAGGAGTGTTATGATGTGTGGTCAACTACTCGGGTCTTACTATCACACCCTGAAAGGGCTTGTCACGATGGAAAGGCTTGCGGAAGTGGCGGGGAAACAGATGCATCTAGAACCGTCCCTCTTCTCTACATTTTCAACCCCCCTCGATATGTAAACCATATGTCAATCACCAGACACCCATCTCAGCCTGGTACCACCCTCTACTTATTTCCATCTTCTCCTTCACAATACGGATCAAAAGGCATCAAGCTTCACAATACGGATCAAAAGGCATCAAGGGCCGAATAAACTGACCAAATCTTTCAGGAAGACCATCATGCCAAACATCCATCGGCTGGCCTGTGATATCATTTCCGTAGCCCACTTGCCGGTAATAAACCATGACACGCGTAGCTCTCCCTGTTGCTGTTCGCTGGTAAATCTCAGCCCTGGATCCAGGGTTAGTTTCGGATGGTTGAAAACACAAGGGCATTGTTGCTCACTGGTAGATTGTCTCTGCGGAGAGAAGATCGACGAGGCTGTTCCAGCCTAGATATAGATGGCGCGATCTGTGGACAGCTTCAGCTCGCCATCTAGTGCTCGGGAGCTGAGGTGTATAGGTCGAGGACTGTACCCAGGGCCGTGTTCTATCGGGGGATGTGTTGATGCAGTGACGAAACTCACTCTGATCAACATGTGCTCTATCCCATGAGATTCCACCAGTACTCAACAGGGGATACAAGTCCCGGATGAAAATACTAACATCGACGGACCAGAGCGAACGACTAGTGTGCTCAGGGTGAGTATAGGCCCGTAGTCTAAGCACCCATCCCCACTCAGTTGTCCAGTCGTGTTCAGGACCGACAGAGATCTCACGCCCTCCAATTTCGAGTGGCCCACTGCTCATTGCGAGTTGTGGACCTAAAGAAACGCCGAGTGCGTCAAGGTGCTCTCTAGAGCTACGTCCCTGGCGTAGTCGAGCTAACCACGCGCTGCAATATGGCCTTATCGTTGACCTCGAGGTTCTCCTTCGTATCCAATTCTGCAAGCCCACAGTTCGAGAGCGTTGTTCAAAACTTGAATAAGACTCATTCGATGGCTCCATGCAATCTGAGTGGTTATACGCAGACGTAGTTGGCATCCTCTCTAACGTCTCGTATGTGGGCGGCGCTTCAGCACCAGCACCAGCTGAATGAAACGAGTGCATACTATCAAAGATAGGTCGAGTTTCGTAACCCGCTTTTAGATTAGGATGAAGATGGTCTTTCCTCGGGGTTTCTCACTGAATGGTGTAAGTCTCTTGCACTTGTGTAACGTGATGAGTGAATGAGACGTGGTGTGAGTGTCTGCCCAGGGTATCGATAGATGATAAAAGCACATAAGGACAGATAGCAAAAAAGTAAATACAAAGAAATCGGAATCTGATAAGATTAGGTTTGTTGATGCTTCGTACCCGCATCTGCATGGCTGCTTATAGCAAAGTTTCACCATCGGCCTCTCTACTTACCACATTGCGTGCTGCAAACTTACCCAGGCCAAGAAAGTAACGAGACAATAGTATAAACACATTAGTACATGCCCCTCAAGATGGTCGATGAATTATAGTAAAAGGAAATAAAAAAAGCCTAAAGTATTGCTATTTTTTATATATTGCATTAAACTTTGTATAAATATATGTATCATCTTTCAGAAGAGTTAGTCTACCCTCTTCAACATTCTACCCATTGTCTCGTTCATTTCTTTTACTATTATTAACATTTCATCAACATGAGGGCGGACATTGGGAGTAGGGCATCATTGGCACCTCGTGGTTGGTGTTGCATTGTTTGTTGTCGTATCAGCAGTTACGGCACTTGATGGCCGAGTCCCTTTGCACACACCACTGAGAAGCAGGAACATTCGCCCGGTTTGAAGGACGTTCCAAGCTTTCTCGCAAGAAACGCCAGCTCCCACTAGAGAAGGGGTTAAAGATGCGAGAACAAACGGGCATCATACGTCAGCATCTCTGACCTTTAATACATTTACGAAACGTAGAAAGTGTCATGTCCTTTTCTAAAGGGATACTATAATAATTCAGCTTCAAGAGAGCCCTTCATAATCCTCCCTTTTCACCCACTGATACGCTTCAACCCTTTTAAAACTCCTCGGTCGATACGAAATCAAGAATTCCTCCCCATTCCTCCGAACCTTGACCCGAGTCTCAGCATTCACATCCTCGTAGGCGACGAGCATGTCGGGGTTTGAGAGCCGGTCTTCCGTCGACACTATCTCATCCCAGCCTGTGCAGCCCTAGAATCCGGCACAACCTTGGAGACGAATGATTTCCCTTCTTCGGTTCTCTTTTCGAATCCGACTTCGTATTGTTCCAGCCCCGTCTTCTGAACCGTCAGGTAGGGACTCAGGCTGTTGTCAGGAGGCACCACCAGCTTGGCGTCTGCCATTCGTTCGTATTCCTCTCGTGCGGACTCAAGTTCTTCCTCCAGCACATCAAGAAGATCCTCCAAGCTATCGTCCTGGCTCAGTCGTGTTCGGTCCAAAAGCTTTAGCACGACATCGTCGATGCTGCGCGTGCCATTTGATCTCTCTCGAATCTTGGCATCGAGCCTAATCAAGAAAAACATGCCTCTCCCATATGGCACCCTCTCTATATGTTCGCTCTCTGAGCCTCGGTCCTCGACCTCTGCGTTGGTGAGATTGATCATGGGATTGGTGTAATATGCGGTAGCCATGTTATTCAACCCCCGTATAAACCGATCAAGGGTGAATATTCCAAGGCGATAAGGAAGCACGAGGGAATAGTAATCCGCGATACCCTCAACGTACCATGTGACGTCGTCATCACCGGACAACATTGGCCAAGTATGGACCATCTCGTGGGACAGGAGAATCTGAAAGCTCTCCCAAGTGTTGTTTGCGTCCATGGTGTAACTGAACATGAAAGAACGTAAAAGGGCCGCCGCACCCGTGCCCGAACTGCTCGCGCTTCTTCGCATCAAGATCCGATACGTCGGCTCGGTATCACGGAAGAAGCGCCGCATGCATCGGAAGAGGGTTTGCGTCCACTCGGCAAGTTGTAACACCTCAAAGTCGGGCTGTCCGAACCAGTAGAAGCCGAAATCTTCGCCAACTGTAGATGGATGGCTATGTAGCGATGGCCCGACGGCAAAGTGACTCTCCGACACCAGCTTTGTGCTTCCGATCTTTGTGACAGTTCCAGGTCCCTCGCCATATGCCCACACAGCTCGCGTGCCATCTGGCGACTCCCTTAGATTCCAGCAAAAGTTGATGGTGTATGTCTTATCCTCGGGAGGAAGGACAAAGACAGACATACCGGCGCCGTTTATGCCGTCATGGTCCCGACGAAGATCCAAGAGGGCTACAGTAGGCGCTGAGTTGTTGTTGATATGGGTAGCGCTGTACGTCACAGTCACGTTGCCTGTCGTCTTTCTTACGACTTTCCAGTAGCGTTCTCTATCATCGGCATTCTCCAGAACAAGAGGAATATCGCCCTCGGAGTCTGAAGCGTGTATTGCATCGGAACTCGTATACGGCGGGACTGGGAATAATTCTGAGACATCTGACATGCTGACGAGAGTCGTGTTGGATGTCAGGTCGGGCCTTTCGATGACTAGATGCACATCAAGTGACTTTGGTGTTCTACCCTCATACTTTGGGGTGACTGTAATGTTGAGAGAGGGAGGAGGGTTTTGTGCCATTTTGACGACACAGCAAGGGATTGAGAAGGGTAGGGTATGGATATTGAGGCTGTCGTGAAATGACGGAGTTCAACAGCGGCGATTTATAGGATAACATCATGGGATCTCAAAGGCTTGTCAACGAGCTACGGGAGGTGATCCGAAGGGTTTGAATTAAGGGGTTCGTGCGTGCCTGGTAAGTGTCAGTATACGACCTAGCCAATAGAAATGACGCTCTCAGTTGTACTAGGATCGAAGCTTAATGACCAATGCCACTATTAATGACACCCCATTTAATATGTCATATTATCTATTCATTCTATTACATACCCAACTTCTCGTGGCTCTCAGCCTACTAGGGGCTGCGGGATCGACCGCACTCTGCTTGATATCATCTGAGAATAGTTACCAACATGCATTCATTCGTAATGAGCCCATAATCATCTTAATTGGCCTACTGTCGTTACTTTAAATACAGAGCTGGGCAAGTCTATCCTTGACCGCACCCACAAAGTTCAACCCCGTCTCAACAGGATCGTCATTGATAACCAGAGCCTCTCCAAATCCATTCTCCAGAACAGTGAGACAGGAAACGACAAGTTGTGTTAGTATATCTCCTGCTGCAAAAGGGATAGCACTCTTTGCGAGAGCAACTAGCACCTTTTGGATGTCTCGTGGTGCTAGCCAGTTGTCTTGTGCTGTAGCGTCTACCTCAAAACCTAGCTTCGCAGCTTCTGAGATGAAAATGGGTGAAACGACTGGGGAATCGTCAATGGAAGGTCGAATGACCAGAGGTTTCCACAGGAGGAGCTCAATCATACAGACACCTAAACTGTAGATATCGTGTCCCATACTATACTCCACCTCGGCGAGCTCTAAATGGCGGGTTGGATGTTGATAGACCTGCCTCCACCATTGTGTTTCTCCTTGCATTGTGGTCGCATTCGTGGCTTTGCGGACAAGGTGCCAGTTGACGAGAAAGATTCTGAGCGTCGAGCCGGCCGCTCCTGGACCAGACATGACGATGGTATTTCCGCTATTGATATTCTTATGAACGAGGTGGAGTTTGTGAACCTGGAAAACTGCGTCGGCAAGCTGAATGCACATCTCGACGCGGCTACTCAGCGATAAAGCCTCGGTCGACGCTATGAAGGCCCTTAGCACACCCCTGGGCTCAAGGTCGCTTTTAACATCGAAGATGAGCTCGAAGTCTTCAGTCTCGAGGTTATTTCGGTAGCCCACGAGATCCAGAATCCCCGTCGCCTCGACAGCAGTTGTCAAGTTCTTGGCAAGAAACTTGATATCATCCTCAATGTCCTGTACGCGAGCGGGCGAAAAGCCGCCGTATGGACGGCACTCTCGGAGAAACAGACCAATCTTTGGTTTCGTCTTGTGATATCCTCGCGTCAGACATCCCTTGCGTATACATACGCGGTCCGCAACCTCAACAACGTCATTTCCGACCCATTGGAATACGTCTGCTGAGAGGAACACGTTCGCCGGGAGCCGCTCTGAAGCCTCAACTGCTTTGACAGTGTCCTCGAATTGTCGGATCACCCTTTCCAGCCCACGTGTGCTCTCCTCAAGGGCCTTGCGCGGCCGATCCGCCACCCAAAATCGCCTCAATCTCCCATACTTCTCCACCTGAGCGACATACTGTTTAGCCTCCAAGATGCGTGTCTGAATGTCGATAAAGTCGCGATCAAGTGCAGATTGGATTGCCGCATCTATGCGGGTGCTGTTGCATAGTTGGTTCCCGACTGTCCATTGAGCCAGGAGTTGAGCACTGCGTGTGGTGAAGGCGGAGAGATCCCCAGTCATCAGCCGCGGGTTGCGGGCGGCGGAAATGCGGACGCTGAGATCTTGGCCAGTGTGGACGAGAGTCTCGAGGAATGAAGGGACTGCGAGGGCAAGGCCAACGATCTCTGGGCCAGCCATGATGATGAGGGTAGGGAAAGGCAATCACAGAGGACTCTTAGGACTGTTATCGCGTTACGCGCTGATGTCTGTGTATGATGGATGGCGGAGTTGCTGATCATCTTGGAGCTGCACAGGTGTGGTGTGGCTTCGCTGACCCTGTCCTCCAAGCACCGAATCACGTAGATCTGGCCAATGGGATCACGGTTATTCTAACACACAACCTGCAACGTGACAAGCGCGCTGCGGCTGAAATTTATTAGGCCCGGATGCAGATACGTGTTTCTGCCCAGCAATTTGATGGCTCGAAAACTTGCTTTCTACTCATAAAGACAGAGCCCCATATCCAAGCCGCGGCGCGATGGAGGTCCCTGACGTTCTACCAATCCACAGTGTTACAGTCGACTACGTTGGGCCAGAGATAATATTCTGTCACTTCGATGCTGAGACGAAAACCGAGGTTCGCTGGGCACAGAAGCAAGGGAGGAGACTGGTTGAGCCTGGGGAGAATCAGCAAACAGGTCTAATTGGGGGTGGGACTGAGGCTCAAGTCTATAAACAAAAGCGCCTCCAGGCATCTGATAACGATGGACTTCCCCGCTACAGAGTCGTCAAGGAGCTACGTTTGTTGAGTGGCAGAAATGCCTCTCAGGAAATTGACATGCGGCGCAAGCAAAGTATTAACATCTTTGCCTTCTTTTCAAAGGTTTGTTCACTAAGCGATCTCTTATGGCAAGCTGATACTTGAATGTAGTGTATTGAGCCTGGCGCCGAATATCTTGTCAAATTTGACAGCTGGTTTGAGTACGATGGCCAGACTTACATCGCTATGGAGCATGTTCAACACGGAGACTTGACAGCATGCGTACAAGAGGCTCTACCTCATCAGCAAGTCCTTCGCATTGCCTGGCAACTGTTTAAGGGCCTAGAGCTGCTTCACAGTAAGGGGGTTGTCCACCGAGATTTAAAACCGGAGGTGAGTATTACACCGTGTAGCATTTTCGTCATGAAGTTGCTGAGGAGCATAATTAGAATATCCTGGTTGTTAGAAAAGGCCCGGACTGGCATATCAAGCTGGCTGATTTTGGTATAATTCATCCCCACGAGCAATACCGGGTCGAGTTCCACACTGACAAGGAAGCCCATAGGCACCTGCAAGCTAAATCTCCTCTCGGTGACAATCGACATATCCTACAGCGGCACGAGAGACTACATGGCTCCTGAAGTGAGAGACCTCCCAGATAACGGTGAACTGGTTCTCAAAACTCGTTTCGGAAAAATGATAGACATGTTTTCTGCTGGTCTGGTCATCCACGAGTTGCTCTCCGGAAGGCGACCTACTGGTGAGACGGGGGAAAAGAGGCGAAGAGTAATCGAGAACTTGACATGGCCCGAACTTCCTAACAATCTCAATAATGACTTGGGAAGACTGCTTAGCTGGCAACCGAAACGTCGCCCTACTGCGTTCTACATGACAGGAATACTCAGTAAATGGGGCATGAATGAGGTGTGTCTGAAACATCACTTAGCTTTAATCAAGTACGTTCTAACATCTGTCTAGCACCAAAGTCCCGGGGCTAATCCCACTTCGGATGCCGATTCCAGGCCCGCCACTGTCGAATCGATGGTACGCGATGAAGAAAATGCGTCGCGGAGATGGGGACGACGCTGGAAACAGACATTGAAGCGCTTTGCCAGAGGGAGAGAAGACGGCAATATTGGCGCCAGCTCCGAATCTGACCTCGGCGAAGTCAACAGCCCACCTTCGTCCAACCCTGGTGGTGGGAATATTGGTGTTGGTATTAAAAACGCCCCCCTCAGTCACTACCTAATCATCGAAGAGAACAATCGTGTTGCGAATTTACACTTGACAACAGAATTGCCGTACAGCGGCCAGTCCGAACAGTTACCCTTCTTCAAAGACTATTACTCCCAGGATGACATCCACCCCGGTGATATAGTCAGCGTCCTCTGGGCTTACGAACCGCGGGCTGCGGATGAGTTCTCGCTGGAGAGAGGGGACATGTTGAATATAGTCGGGCTATGGGATGATGGATGGGCGACTGGCATCATGCTCAAAGATCGAGCCGAGGAGTGGGAGGCTGAGCGAGGATATACTAGTCCGTCGGCAAGCGGAGAGATCAAGGCGATTCCTCTGGTCTGTGTCTGTTTGCCGCAATACTGGAGGGGGACCATCGAGGGAGAAGCTCAAGTCGACGCATAGATGGAAAGATAGCTCTGTGGCCATTCTATGCAAACAGCGATACTCTTTAATAAAGCCATACAGGGACTTGTTGGATCGAAAATATGAGATAAAACAAATTGTCCTATTCTATATTATTCCTGATATTCTGGCTCAGTTATCCCATCGAGTGTCGGGCTTCAACTATAACAAGGAACACATTTCTATATAATTCCCAACCCTCAACAAGCTCAACCATCACAATAGCCCTCACCACGATGCAGCAGCAAAGTGGCTACGTAGGAATGCTATTTTTTCCACCCCTTGTCTAGCTACCCACTACCCTTCACGATTGTTCTTCAAAGCCAACACACCTACTGCTATGGCGTAGAGAAGATACATCGCTACCGTGAGAATAGCGCCCACAGGGTGGGTTCTGGTTTTAGCCCCAGCAAACACTTGATATATCCGTGGCGTGTTGGTATACATAGGCCAATAGAGAGTCAGTGAGACATATACTCCAAGGACTGAAAGATGGACGAGGCGTAGTGCTGTATTTTTGGCCCAGTTCCAACAAGGCTTGAAGGAGATATTGTCAGAATACATCCCCATCAGGATGTTGAGGTGGCACATGATGGGATGATAGACCAGCAAATATGCCAGTGGCTTGTTATCTTTAAGCCAAAAGTTTGCGACAGGTCGCTCTGGCATGTGAACTGCGCGTTTGGTGTTGTTATCGATTATCGTCTCAAGGAATGTTCCTGCAAGAAGCCAAAAGGATGTATATGCCATCGTCACGCAACTGCCCATCCAGGAACTGTCAAAGTAGTAGTCAAACTTGGTAAAACTGCATATACTTTGGTCTCCTTGGATCGCTTGGGACCCGGCTCTGACTGGCGATTCGTTGGTTTGTGCGGTGGATATTCGTCCCCCCTCACAAGACCAGACATTGGATTGGGATTCCAAGCTGTGAGCTAGGGTGATGGAGGAGGTTCTTGTGGGGGGTAGAGGCCAAGAGATAGTATCTTGTCGTTGCACACTCTGAGAAAGGTGTGTGGCAAAAGACCGTACAACCATGACTACTGGTCCTAAGAGGAGCAGTACAGGCAATGTCTGACCGAACGACCACTCGTTTGCCTCTTGAACGACACTCTCCTGTTTGGAAGACATTCTTGCTCCCATCACACGGATCGTGCCCCAAAGTAAAAGGCCGAAAAGCCAAGAAAGCTGTTCTCGGGTTAGCAAACGGAAACCACAAACGCTTGATCAGTTGTTGCTAACCTCTGCAATTATAGATGTGAATAGGTCGATGTGAATTCGAAAGACAAGACACCATGCCAGGACAGGCCTTACAACTAGATATGTCCAGAAATATTGTCGTCTGCTGGCCCACTTGGACTCGCCGGGCCTCGCCGCATAGCTTGCCAACTTGGTGATGAATCGCCCACTGAACGTAGCGATGGGTTCTCTTACACGCCGAGTCAGTGCTCCAGATAAAGAAGGTACTAGCTTCAGAATTCGAAACATGAAACCAAGGGCCAGAAAGATCAGAGATATGACCATGCCCTGGAAAGTAGCAGTTTCGCCGATGCTGTAACGGATGTGGTACGGTGGACGCTCGTTCTTATCCTCTGGCGGCCACCACCATGCTGTTTTGTTAGACCAGCATTCCGACTGACTGCAAATCTCTTTCCAAACCCTCTCGTTTAGGGCAAAGGCTAGCTCAAAGTCGAAGGAGCAAATAGCAGGCGAGCCTGGGTAGACAGTCGGAGTATCGTCGCGCCAGCGGATCAGGGGATCTCCCCAGTCAAAGAAGCCGACCGGAATTGTAGCTACCATGAGCATCACGAGAAACAAGAGCGAGAGGGAGATCCGAATGTGTCTCTCCCATACCCTCTCATGGATGTGCGACGTTGCAACGAGTCCTGAGAGATGGATGATGCTGGAAAACCAAGCGAGGTAGACCAGGATTCTCCAGTGGAAGGCGTCAATCCCACAAGGGAGTGCAATGAAGCCGGTAATGAGGACACAGATACCCGTGAGTAACTGAATATCGGCCATGTTGGTGATGCACTAGACGGCAGTCAGTAAGGCATCAGAAACTTATCAATACCTAACTCGCTTAGACATACTGAGGTGAAGCACCGCTCGATAGAGTCATGGAAGAAAGAACAATTGCGACTTCGTTTCCTCTCTGACCAACCCATCAAACTCCTTAGTTGGGAAAGAAATAAGCTGTCGATAGGGTTGATGGTGCGTCGGCGGTGTGCCTGTTGCGATGTCCGACCATTCGGCTCCTCGCAAAATGAGAAAGAAGAAGTCTCTGACGGCAGTATCTGATCGATCTCATCGAAGCAGACTAGATAGTATACCAAGAGCAGGAGAAAAGCAAGGTATGCGTTTCCGACGAAACCGATTACGACCTAGAGCATCATGTAAGTTATCGGCGTGAGATTGGGCAGACAAGGTACAAACCCCAATGCCGGATATGTCGTTATCCGCTTCCAGCAAGCCTGATGAAGGCTGCTGGCAATCAAATGGATGACACTGTCCCATTGTCGGTAAGCATTGGCAACAGGAGACGTCTGAAGACGTTGCAAGGTCTAAGTGACGTAGTTGGTTTCTGCCGAGATTTTCTTTTCAATTCAGCCTTGGGAGTTCTTACACGTAATTTTAAAGCCCCCGCCCCCCTGAACATGACTTCTTTTAGTTCGTCACTTCTCTGTCATCCCCTCCCGGTCCACTATGCCGATCCGGATCGGACTAATAATAGCTGGCAACTCAGCTACCCCAGGGCCAGATATAAGACAGACGCGTCATGAAAATAAAATATGTTTCGGCTATGTAAGATTTAAGGCTGAGTTTCGGGTGTGTTACTCTTTACAGCATGTATCAACACTACTGTCTTGGCTAGCACCTATCAAATGGCGTTTCGTGTTAAGGTTAAAAACAACTTTGGATTATCAAAGCTGAATGTCCGAAGGTACAAAACTCAGCCACACGTCAAATTCGGCAGGAGTTCGGACCTTTCAGCTACAAATCTGACGCTTGGAATGCGAATGCAGTTGAAAGACCGAGAGGAGGACGCCATGGGCTGGGAGAGGTAATTTTTTGCGCTCTCGGAGAAAGATGAAAGGTCACCTATATGGGGAGATATAGGATAAATAGGGAGCAAGCCTAGCACTCTTCGCTCACAAACTCATCTTATCCTCACATCCATCACTTCTCAAACCAACTTCAACGTTCAAAAAACCCTCAAGACCGATCTCGGAGAGATCCAACATGAAGTTCACAATCCCGCTCGTCTACATGGCTTCGGCAGCCAGTGCAATTCTATCCTGCTGTCCCAGATGCGAATATTGCTGCCCCTACAAGTTGTTTGATACTGCGAATCGTGAGTTCAAGAATCAAACCAATTATAAAAGCATAGGATACTAATGCATCGACAAATCAGGATTCTCGCTGGAAGAGATGCTTGGTTTCGCTTCTTGTCTCGCGGACCGTGGAGTGTGCTCCGAGAACAGCACGCAGGTCGTCCTGGAAACTTTCCAGATTGATTCTACTCTGTATGATGATACCCTTGACACCCAGACGGCCGATGCTGTGGCTATCTGTATTCTAGAGGCGAAGGGTACTAAGATCATGGGAGATGCTTGTTAAGCTTAAGTGATGCTCTGGGTGTGGAATATCGGATATTCAGTGAGACCGCCCGTATCGCGCATTTAGAGGGATGGAGATAGTAGCAAGGACTAGTGCCCTCAATTTGAAATACAACCACTGGTTGTGCCTACTATAACTTTGAGATTTGGGTTCCTCCTGAGGTCAGTGGGATATTGTGTAGGGCCCGTTTCCCTCTTAAGCCCTCCATCAACTCATTCACTGGTTTCCCATTCTCACCCAAAGATCTCCACTTCCAAGCCTTTACAGCTGGTCTGTCCATGCCCTTTCCTTCAATAATATCCACGATCCAACTGCCAATGGTGGGCAGATACTTGAACGCGTGGCCGCTGCCCGCCGTGACAACCATAAGACCTTGTTTCTCAGGGACTCTGTCGATGACGAAGTGGTTGTCGAAAGAATCAGTGTACCAACACAATCTCGTCGTTGAGATATCGATGTCGGCCAGCTCAGGCAGGTACTCGTCTGTAAACTTGCGGATAACCTCGACAGCTTTGGCGGGCACCTTGCGAATCTGTTCATCTTCGGTCCATCGTGTGACGGGTACACTGCGTTCGCGACCATCTGGCTGTATCCGTGGGTTGGTGTACTTTGTCCCTCGGTAGCCTATCTTCAGATGACCTTGCTCATCGACGGGGAATCCGTACAACCCAGCATCAGGCCCGTCGGCGATCTTGAAGGACCAGGCTGGGAAGTTGGACGAAGAAAAGCGCTGTCGAAGGGTCTCTGGGAGCTTGAAGATGACGACAGAGCCTGCTGTTGCCTCGGCCAACCCGTCCAGTGATGGCACCAAGCTTGGCGTCCAACCACCGCACGCGACGATAGTCAATGCGGCATAGTGCGTCTTTCCATCGGCAGTTTGAACACCTGTTATCTTGGCACTCCCATCTTGGACCAAAGAGGTCACTTTACCCGCGACGGGATCCAAGAAGAAACGGACTCCAAGACGTTTTGCTTTGTGCAGAGCAAACCTACAAGCCTTGTCTGCCAGAGTGATTCCACCGGTGGTATCCATCACGGCAAGTAGCTTTTTCGAAAAAGGCTGCATTCTTGCTACGAAACCTCTCTTCTTAGCTAAGCGCATGTGATCCTCGTTGTTGTTCACAAGCTGTGTGTCGTAATGCCCAGCTTTGTTCATGTTCTCGATAGTTGCCTTCTCAAAGTCAGGCAACGTGTCTGAGTCGGTGCATGATAGGTCGCCGTTGTTAATCCAGAGATCATCAGTCGAGGACATTCCGGGAGGTATCGCCGAACCACCACGGCGTAGTTCTTCGGTCCAAGAGTTCCATCCCTTGATAGCTTCCAGGCTGAGATCTTGGTATATGGTCTGTGGGCCATAAGCCGCACGGATGATCTTGTTGATGTCTTGATTACGAAGACCAGTTAGCAGCAGCCAATATGAGTTGGGATATAACTCACCAGCAGAGGCGGCATCGCAGCCTTCAAAGTACGAATAAAGAGTCTTCTCGTAGGGTTGCTTGTCGAGAAGTGTCACATTCGTGTATCCTCGTTCCGCCAAGTGAATTGCTGCACTTAGACCGAATATCCCAGCGCCAACGATGATGATGGAGCCGGTTTTGGCTGGATGAACTGCGTGGTCGGACATGTTGATGTTGATTCTGGCAGTGCAAACTTGGGAACGATGGGCCAATGCGTTCTAGAACAGTTGATGGCGTTGTCCTGGAACATTATATGCGCCCGCTGTGATGATGAGAGTGTCAACCCTGATGACACATCGGTTGTCAGAGCAAGCATCGGATCGGGTCTGCACGGCTCAAGAACCTTGACTGTTGGTGCCGACCCTCGCCTCGACAACTTCCTCGGTTGCACCCTCGGGTTCCAACAAGGGTTATGAATCCACTGATACCATCTTGACTGACTGGAAGCTTCCGTAGAGCCAGTAGGAAACGCCCAGCAACAGCAACCCCGGGTTTCGGAAATAACGCCGGAAGATACCGATGCACGAGGTGGGATAGATCAGGATCCTATTGGACGACCGGAAGTTGTTCTCTGTTAAGGGACTTAAGCCCACCAATAGGGACTTGGCCTCGGATTCGACCGGTGTGCCCCACAGATAAGGTCAACGTCGGCGGATCGAGGTGGCTGTCACTCGACTCGCGGAGGCAGAATCTCCAGCCAGACTTGCTCCGTAACTATCATCGAGCAATCCTTTTACGACATGACCAAAATTCACTCTGCATTCGTATCCTGGTTACCCCGCGTATGACGGGTACGCATCTCATGATAGCTTATCTGGACAGGGGGGTTCGAGACCAGGGCAATCCTTGACCACACTTCGAAGTCGAGATAGCAGCAGACAAGAACTAGAGCTGAGGTATCAAGCCTCATCCTAGTGCCTATCTCCCCCGCATCCTGGGCTTGGTGTTCATGCAGGTATTTAAGGTCACATCCTTCCTCCTGGGCCTCGAGACAGAAGACCACTTTACCCAACCGCAACAAGGCCGCTAGAACTTGGAGGAATCTCATTTACACGATGCCTACTGTTGAAGAATACGGTGATCCGGCCTGGCCCCCAGGCACGGTTCGACTCGAAGGTAAGAGCCCTGTCACACGCCCCATAAATCGATGAGATGCCATCTGTTGACTTGCTGACACTTCGTCCCAGAGGAGGATCGGTCAAATGAGATCATCCTGCAGCCGCAGCCCTCGAGGGATCCCAATGATCCACTTGTCAGTTTCTCTGACTAACCTCCTGAACCATACGAGATACTGACAAAGCAACTAGAATTGGTCCAAGCCACGCAAGTATGCCAACTTTGGCCTTGCCGCCTTCTACGCCTTGATGGTGTTTGCACTGTGAGTCAAGACTTCGTCAAGACTTACGCGGGAACTAACGCTAGCCCTAGAATTGACGTCGCTACACCGACCTGGGGCCCCATGCATGAAGAACTGGGCTTCAGCTACAATGCCTTGAACAACAGCTACGCCGCTGGTTGTGGCGCCCTCGCCGTCGGAGCCTGTGTCCTTATCCCCTTTGCCCTCAAGTACGGTCGACGTCCTGTGTATATCTTCAGCACGGCCATTCAGATGGGAGTGTCCATCTGGTCCGCCCGCCAGCAGAATGTGGTGGATTTGATGATGGTCAACATCATCAGCTGCTTCGTAGGTGCCTTGGCCGAGGTTGTGGTTCAAATGACGGTTGCGGATGTCTTTTTCGTGAACCAGCGTGGAACCATGAACAGTTTGTACTTCTGGTCCACTAGGATTGGTGCCTCGCTGGCTCCTACTGCGGCAGGATATGCAACTGTCTCGCAGGGCTGGCGTTGGGTTTGGTGGTGGGTCGCCATCTTCTTCGGGCTTCTCTTGGTGGCCATGATCTTTGGTTACGAGGAGACCAAGTTTGTCCCCCCCGTGATTGACGGCGTTAATATCGCCCATGAGTCTCACTCTGCCAAGGAGGACTCGAAAGACCCCGAGCTAGCTCGTACCACCACACCAGCTGAAGCCAGCCCCAAGCTGACCGTTGCTTGTATCGACCCTGCGATACCCAGGAAGACATACAAGCAGCGTCTTGCACTCACGACAGAATCTCCTGGCTCTCTCGGTTCCTTCTTTCGACACTGCTACCAACCATTCCAGATCCTCTTCTCGGTGCCGGGTGTCTTTTACATGTCCCTAGTCTACGGTGGCATGATGGTTGCATCCAACGTCATAAGCACAACTGTCTCCAACTGGATGATTCGGGCGCCTTACAACTTTGACGCTGATCAGATTGGACTGATGAGCTTGGCTCCCTTCACCGGATCGACACTCGGAACTCTCATCTGCGGCCCTCTAAGCGACTGGCTCATCCTGTTCCTCTCTAAGCGAAACAAGGGCATTTACGAGCCCGAGATGCGGCTCTGGGTAATGTTGGCTTTTGCGCCCTTTGTACCTGTTGGCATGATTCTCTTCGGTGTTGGGCTTAACAGTGGCTGGCCGTGGCCTATTCTGGCCATTGGCTATGGCATGTGTAGCTTCGGTACCGCACCGGCTGGTACCATTGCTTTGACTTATATGACAGACGCTTATACCGAGGTAAGCAAGACTTCTGGGCGTTTGGCCTGCGCATGATTGCTAATCTATGTACCCCAACCAGATCGTCGGAGATGCCATGGTCAGTGTGACATTTACCCGCAACGTGTGCTCTACCATGTTCATATTTGCTCTCCCGCCGTGGATCGCAGCTGTTGGACTACAGAATGTCTACATCACTATGGGTGTTCTGATCACTGCTATTCTGTTTGGCAGTGGGCTTTTTATCGCCTTTGGTAAAAGGTTTCGTTTCAAGTTTCGCAAGACATATCGTTACTTTGCTGCGAGGCAGTTTGAGCCCCGGCTTATGTAGACTTGGTATCAGGTTGTTGGGGGCTTCTGCAAGACACAGTTCCTAGCCAATTGGGTTGTTTATCCCTTCTGGGGGCAGATAAGATACCACCGGTTTGGGTATGTGTGTGTGTTGGCCCGAAGGAACTGTACATGTCAGATGATTTCAGACAATAACTCGGCCGTATAAGCTTAGTATTCGAGGTATGCTTGTTTGCTAAAACTATTCTATCTTAACTGTGCCATGCCGCTACTTGCTTTCCGCTTTGAATGGTCTCTTTTGTAAGATTGATTCTTGTTCATCTTCATTCCACGTGCACCTACGCCTCCAATTGGATTGCTACCAATAGTCCTCCCCATCATCCAGTGCTCCCCGTGACACCAAGTTATCGTTCGCCTCCGTATTAGGACCGGGAATCATGTGCTTTGGCAGGTTCGGGGTTTGTTTAATCCGATACCAGCCCATACCATCTTAGCGCACGCTCTCATCAACTTGCCAGCATCAAACGCCTAGACATCATCTTTGGACAAGAGTAGTCCCACGCAAAGTTGCCCGCTTCCAATCCTTCACCGAGTCTCAGCGTTCCATCTTCGTAGTATAATTCTGGAGACCCATCATGATCCCCCATTCTCGCCATAGGCCCCATATCCGCCCCCCTCCCCGACGAAGGGGCCCCAGAGCGCAGACAGCCTGCATCAGCTGCAAAGAGAGAAAGCTGAAAGTAATACATATCCATCAATAATCCACCATCACACTTTACTCACCATGTCTCAGTGCGATGACCAAGTCCCGTCGTGTGCCAACTGTCAGCGGCTTGATCTTGGTGAGTAGACCATGGGATGAGCTCCGTATCACGCTGACAATCCTCCCAGCTTGCCTTGTCGAGGATCCTTCTACCAAGCGCCAGTTGCCAAGAAACTACTTAGAGACCTTGGAAGAACGCGTAGAGCTACTCGAGCGCCTCCTACAGCAACAAGGCCAGGTCAGCCAAGCGCAACCCTCCGCTGCACTACAAGCGTCTCGCTCTCGAGACTTCAACCATTTTGCTGCCGCGGCTGGGCCTTATCCAGCCAGAGATCGAGATGAAAACGATGAAGCTACTGATCTGATCTCAAAGGCAGGAGTCTTGAGCCTCCACGCCTCGGGGGCGGAACCGCAATATTTTGGCCCTTCATCTATGTTCTCTTTTTCCCGCGTCATTCATGCCTGTGTCCGGCAGACAGTGCAAGAGAAACCCTCGAATGAGTTCGATGCCGGCCTGGATGAGATGGATGCCTCTGCATTAGCCCCTTGTCGACTCCCAAGTTACGAGGTTGGGTTGGCGCTCAGCAATGCCTACTTCGAGAACGTTCATTTGCAATACCCTTTTCTTCATGAGCCTACTTTCAGGCAGTGGGAGAATAACGCCGTCGGGCTGGATTCTATGGTGGCTACTCCTTCTGAGCTCTTCTTTGTCAACATGGTACGCAGAATCGAGTTGATTGATCCGAGGGTCCTCCACTGATGAGAAACAAACAGGTTTATGCGATAGGAGCCCTTCTAAAGTCCAACAAGAAATCTTTCCCGCAAGTGAGTCTATCATGTCTCCGCGATAACGCAGCTAACCAGCTGTCTCTACCCAGCAACTCTACGTGTCGGCGCTATTGTATATCGATCATGTACTGGCGAAAAAGAGCCTTGAGTCCATCCAGGCATTGCTTTGCTGCGCCTTGTTCTCAATCCGGTCTTCGATGGGCCCGTCCGTATGGTCAGTTGAGCGATGAGTATTCCACCGTAATGATTCAAGGCTGACGACTAGAGATAGGAATCTCTCGGGCCTTGCGCTGCGTCAGTGCATAGAACTTGGATATCATCGAAATGTCAAGAAGATCAACTTGAAGACAAACATGCTACGTCTCGAGCTACGGAAGCGAGTATTCTGGTGCGCATACCAGATGGACTGTGCCTCTTCTGTCAATCTGGGGCTTCCTCTGAGTCTTCCAATTCAGGAAGTCGACACTGAGGTGAGTCTTGATCATCTGTAAGTCTAGCGGTGCTGTGCTCATAGTGTATAGTTTCCACTAGATATTGACGACTCGTCCATCACCGAGACCGGGGTGAAGGGACCTCCTCGTCCACCAGGCGGCCCCGTAACTACCATGTCACATGCCCTGCATCAATTTCGGATTCGATGCATCTGGGCTCGTATCTACGCCTCCATATACTCCAATGCTGCCAGTCAAGCCCACAGTGACGAAAGTTACCAGGTACAGGTGCAATCATTGCGTAGGGAGCTCGATGAGTGGATGGCCGCGACACCCACTGAACCCCAACGGGCTGGCGTTCCCCTGACCGTTTTCGCAAATGCGGAGGATTACAAAGTGACTTACAACGAAACCATCCTATTTCTCTACCGTGGGCAGCTGACACGCCGCGAGAATGTACAGGATGAGGTGTTTTTGGAATGCATGCAGGCTGCTAGTGATATATGCCAATCATGCAAGCGCCTGTACATCGGGAAGCCCATCAACTATACCTGGTCGACTCTCCACGTCATCTTCCTGGCAGGTTTAACTAACTTGCACTGTCTTTGGACTTCAACCGCTGTTCGGCAAGCTGCGAGGATCGACAGCGTCAGTAATTCTTTTACGACTTGCACGATGCTGCTGGCCATCATGGCAGAACGCTGGGAAGGCGCCGCGCCGTACCGAGATCTATTTGAGGCACTTGCTTCCAGAGCAATGGCTATGCTGGTTGAGAGAAAGCAACACGAGCCATTGTCGACTTTGCCCATGGAGTCTACCATTCCGAACATGGAGGATCTTACGCAATGGGCAGCCCAGATAGCTGATGTTGGTATGCCTGATGCTTTTGGCAGTTTGTTGAGTGGTCTTATTGGGGATTACAGCCTGGAGGGACAGGAGTCCAATGATAGTCTGTGGGAGTTCTGAGGTAAAGGGAAAGCAGGCTAAGGTCGTTTGTTTTGATGACCGTTTCAGCCATTGACACCGGGTACGTAGTTTCACCTGTTGATCTAAATAGTTTGGTATGGTCCACCTATTAAGAACTTGCGAAAGAATATTTATATCCAATTTATAGGAAGTGCAAAGAAGAGAACCCTAGCCTACTCTTGTCGCCAATTTACTTCAGCAAATCGGCAATCTGCTTTGTGATATCAGTCAGAGGAAACTGAGTACGGTTACCAGCCAGAGTGCCCTTAACCTTCTCATCACCAAAAAACTCGGCCACCGAATAAATGCTGGACCCAATCTGCAAGCTTGCAACAGTAGAACCTCCAGCAGCGAGATGCTTGTTCGCAATGGTGCCCACGTTCCTAGCCTTGTTCCACTTTCCATCAGCAGAATGCAGGACGATGGTGCCGTTGGTATTGTCCGATACCAGGAGGACGGTGCCGTGGTACAAGGGAGGAAGAATAGCTCCGTCTAGACCTTGGCCGATTGGAGTTTTGCCAGAGCTGAGAGGAATCTTGGAGGCCTTTCCTTGCTTGTCGCACTTGTTGAATCGATACAACTGACCGTTGGTGTCATCAGTCACAATCAGGGAGTCTCCAACTGAAACGGCGCCCGTAAAGCCGTGCTTGGTGTGATCTGGTGGAGTTGCGAGATACCATGGACTAGCCTGTTTGTTGTCGGCACTGACCTGAATGATGCTGCTAGGAAAAGTTCCAATGACAAACGTGTTGCCGTGCTCATCATGCTCAATATCCTGGTACCCCGAGTACACTCCATTGGTCACTGCTGTCAGGTTTCGGCGCCAGAGCTCGCGACGTGTCTTGAGATCATACTTGACGAGAAAGTTGTCGCCTGAAATATCCTTGCCTTCGGTGTCGAAGGCTGCTCCAGCGTCAATAACGACAGAGAGCCTACCGAGAGGATCGACCTTGACGCCGCTGGCGTGGAGGATAGGATCGCCACTAAGGCCTTTGAACTTGATCGAGTCGATGACGGCGTTGACATAAGGGTCCCAAACCGCTACGGTGGCATTGTAGACGGAGCTGGAGATACGTGTTAGAAGATGTAGGACGATATGGAAGAAGAATTGCTAACCTAAAGTAGACGGAGCAGCGACTCTCGTCAAAAGCAGCATTCTCAGGATACAATTGGAAGCTGTTGATGGTCTTATCCCCGGAAATGCTAGCGCAGTGGGAGCCGGAGTTGGAGCGTCTGCTTGGGAACGCGGCCGCTGTCGACGCAGACAGAAGAAGGAGTGAGGGAGACAATCTCATCTTGATCAAGATGAATGGTTTTATATGGATAAAAAGAGGGATGGTTGTCACTGTGAGTGAAGGTACAAGTCTGAGAAAATGAGCCTCAAGTGCTACTTAAATATCTCACATCTTGACATGAAGGCTCTCTTATGTGTCAAGCTCACACCCGATGTCAATCGATTTCGTAGATCTCGGCTCCCACCTCCCAAAGCCAGCTCGATTTGATTACACAATACGACTCTTGGGTAACAAGGCGCAGTCACGACATTGACGTCCCCAGTGTTTCCGACAAAGTGCCGAGATGACGGCTATCCCACTGGAAAAAGCATTTGCAAGACGTACGACAGCTCGGAATCGACGAGGCGTATATGGAGTGTCCAATGAAAATGCTGCCTCGATGAAAGCTTTGGCCCTGTTTACGTGGTGGGAAAGGCTGGTCATTGCTAAGCCGGAGATGTTCAGCTCGAAAGTGGGAGCCGGTGGGATGAAATTTCTTCATTCTTGACACGCTTAGAACTCTATTACTAAGAAGATTCCTTGATATACCTATTCTGTAGCAAAGAATTGAATGATTTCATTTTCTATTCCGCGTTTGGCAACGAGTGCGATCTAGATTGTTTAATATCTTGAGTTCTATCCCCTTGGGAATGTATGGTCGCTTGGTTGGGTACTGGAGGATGTGCGCAGGAATAATGAAATGTCCATCCTTCATAATTCGGCTACGAAAATCGATGACATTAGGGTCCTTACTACGTCTTCATAGAGATGTGTGCCATCTTGATCTCGTCTCGTTCTCATGACTATCCCTCAAGACATGGCCAGGTTGGTTTCTATAGAGCTATAGTGACACAATAGGTGACTGGTACGCGTGAAACTTCCTTTGCATACTACCGCCATCACCCTGGACCTTTATCCATCTTGGAGGAAACCCTCCCATCAAACCGGTCAAACTCAAACGCGGAACCATGCATGTTGTCAGGAAAATTGCACTAATCGGTGCGTATTGCGGGAAGACAAAACTAATAAGGTTGGTGTTACTATTCTCCCCACCACAAGACATCAACTAACGGGCCGCCCCAAGAACGTTTGTTGAGCGTAAATACCCACCGGTATGTTTGCCATCTATTCCACTGGTCGTTGCTCATATTATCAAGGAATACCTCCTCCCAAATGGAATTGATCACTATTACGCTACCCTAGATATTGGGTGCGATCTATCTCTCGATATTATGGATTCACCTGGCACTGAGGATTGGGAGAGATTGCGAAAACTGACTTATTGCTGGGATGAGATCGATTTGTTCTTGATCTGTGTTGATCTCGGAGACCCGAACTCTCCCGGTCTCGCTGAACATAGTGTGTGTTTCCCGCGCGTATAAACATTTAGCTAAACGCTTTAACCCGTTCAGAGTTCTCGACAATATATACTGACAAGCGAGCTACAGTTCATAGGAGAAGTCCGTGAGGCCTGTCCGGAGACGCCGGTGGTTCTTGTAGGGTGCCAGAAAGATGTCTGCGATTGCCCCGACAAAAAATGGCCGGACGAGGGGGGACCTGTCTCATGGGCGACTGTACGACACCCCATTCTCCAGAACCAGTTAGACTGGTGCTAATTGAGCGCTATAGGGCGAAGCAACGGCTCGAAAGATCGGGGCTGCTATGTACGTTGAATGCTCGGCAAAGACAGGTGATGGTGTTGACGCGGTGTTTATTGAGCCTTTCACGGTGATGTTTCCGTATAGAGTCAAGAAGAGTTGGCAGAGGAAACTACTCTTCAGAGGTTAGAGTGTGATAATTAGGCGTCGAGGAGGCGTGGGTGGTGGTTTGATTGTACTTATCTGGTATCTACGTAGGTGGACGTGTACATGATATTGAAGTCGAGCAAGGCTTATAGGGCATGAGAAAGGTACAAATATAATTCGTTTCAAGGCCTTGCGGTTGATTTCCTTACTATCAAGATCCCCTCTGAAGCAAATGGTGAAGAAAATACTGCATTGTTAGGATCACTTTTAGTCCCCTTCTCCCATTCCTGTTCGGGTTTGCCTAGGTAGAATGCGTTAAAAAGGTATTTATTGCTGTAGTTCAAGCCCGGCCCTCGATAGAATACCTGAACCGGAAGATGGAACAATGTCTTTCCATTCCTAGGGAATCACATAGCATATATCACTCAACCGGCTGAGCTGTTTCCAGAAAAGGCTTCCCTGGACTGACAAAAAGAAGAGAGCAAAGGGACGGAAGGCGCAGAGTCTAGGGTAGCTGTTATGATGGCAAATGCTAGGAATAGATGGAACTCGAAGGATAGAATGATTAAGCGTGGGAGAATGTCAGTGTTAGCTACCTTCCCTTATGCTACAGACATGTTTTTATAGTATCCCATCCCCAAATTGTGCCCTGGGGACGCCCAAACCATGGCTTCGAGGGAAGTGAGGTGAGGTGATGGTTCACGCACCCACTCATAAAAGGCATAGCGTCACGTGAATCCCGCTAGCTCACATCCGTGCTGATCCACCCGTAAATACCACCCAATCATGAAGGCGTCTGAGATACTGCGCCACACGTTCCCGATAGCTTCAGTCAGACAGGATTGAGGCAGTGTAGTAGTGAAGATAACCTAAAATAGTACTATCCTTTCTTCTTAAACCCAGCTTGCTCTCAAGCTGATTCTTCCTTAGTTACACCCACTTTGTTCTGTCTTCTCCCCATTCATGTCCACCATGACAGTTAAAATACCTCCTAGAGACCTTGCATTCCCAAACTTGGACGAACCTCGAGCTGAGATCAGAATCTTGGAAGTTCAACCCGGGAGTCCAGATTCGAAGATACACTGCAAGTTTCACGTGGCGACATTAGACGAACTGGAACACCCATATGAGACCCTGTCTTATACCTGGGGCGATGAAAACGAAGCAACAAAAGTCATTGTTTGGCTTGACGAGACGCCGGTTCCCGTTGCCAGAAACCTCTTTGACGCATTGAAGAGGTTGCGTATGACTCATGAGCCGAGATATCTCTGGGTTGATGCGCTTTGCATCAATCAGGCTGATGATGTGGAAAAGACCTGGCAGGTCAGCATGATGCACCGAATCTACAGCCAATGCCAGCAATGCGCCATCTGGCTGGGGGCTTTAGGAGACGTCGATGTGTTCCATGCCAGGGCAGCTGTGGACACGCTGTGTTGGTTCGCTGGGTCGCGAGGCAAACCCGACTGGATGGATGACGATTTGGCGAGAGATCATGCTGCTAAAGCGCTCAAAACTCTCATCAACCAGCCATGGTGGGGTCGGATATGGACGGTTTAGGAAGCTATCCTTCCATCATCTGCGACAGTTTATTGGGGTCCATGCGAGATCTCGTGGGACCTGATGCGCAGGGCGGCAGACAGCTTTTTCGACACTCCCTCCCGCCAAGTCCCAGGGGAGTTCTGGGCCAATGGAGGAGCCGTCGACCTTCAAAGTGCGATGCGGGGACTTGCCTTCACTCGCAGGGAGACTCTGTTTGAGGTTCTGTGGCGCTGGAGATTCCGTCAAGCTACGGATCCAAGAGACAAAGTCTATGGACTCGTTGGTTTTCGACGTGACACTTCTCTGCCGACTGTGAAAACTTGCGATTACACAATCGATGCCAGAACTTTGTATCAGAGGGTCACAGCTGATCTCATCCATCTATCAACTGACCTGCAGCCATTGATCGGAAGAGGAGGGGAAGTGTCTGACATACCTGGCCTTGCGTCGTGGGCCGTGGATTGGCATGGGGTGCGTGATGATTCAAGACGAAGCACAGTGAACTTTTGGGAGCATCACCGACGATGGCATGGGCTTGGCTACACCGCAGATAGAGGATTGCGAGGTGTTGGTCAAGGCTTGAAGGTCGAGGACGATCGGATCCTCTGCTTGCATGGCTTGCAAATTGACCGAATTTGTGTGGTTGAAGACTGTTCCAAGGACACGCGTGTGGAGGATTACAGATCAGCTGGCTCTATGTTCCTCACAGGTGGTGGAAGATGGGGCAAGGTCATCACACAGTTCCAAGAGAAATACCCTGGACAACTTCCCGAAAACTGGATGAGTGCATTTCTAGGACTTATCACTGGCAAGTTGGTCCCTCAAGACCCAAACCATGGAGACGGCATAGATGATTGGATGAAGAACATTGTTCGTCCACAGGTCTTGTTCATCACCGAGTCAGGGCGTTTTGGGATAGGGCCACGGAACATCCAACCAGGGCAAGAGGTGTGGCTTCTTGGCGGAAGCAGGTTTCCCGTTATTTTGAATCGTCGGGCGGAAGGCGAAGGCTTTACGTTTGCTAGCGAATGCTTTGTGTATGGGGTTATGAGAGGTGAGGCGGTGGAAGGACGGAGCGACGAGCAGAGAGAAATCAAACTGTATTAGAGAACGGAGCTGATGTATTTATTAGCTGCCCTAAGGTTCTCTATATTCAGGGGTTGATATACTTAAGAAACTTTCCTTTGCACTTAATTCTGGCGTGGTATTGTGCGTCGAGTACTGGATTATCCCGTGTCTGAGCTGGAAGAACCGTGTTATAATGAGTTGTGACTCGAGACGGTAGTTCCAGGGCTCCTTGGACTGCCACCGACTGCAGCTTGAGTGTAAGCGCATCATGGGCGAAAACACACCGAGCTGTACCCATCAAGTGGTGAGTTCATCGTCCCTCGTGCCAAGCAGATGATCGCCGATATCATGACTCCACTAATCTTACCCAATATTAGAGGTAGTAGTAGTAAATTCAGGCTAAAAATCGAGGGACGCCTAGGAGTCAACGGTATTCCCTGAGAATCCAATGGGTTAGCTGTGACTTCCGGGGCCACCGTACGTCAAGAAGATTAGAGATTGCCGTCCGTCGTGGGAGTTGTCTAGGAAATGGAAATGGTTGGCAACCATAAGGGATCTATGCCGTCACGGGAGTGTTACCCAGCCGATCCACCAAAAGTCATGCCCGTCCTTCTCATGGCCTCAGTGAAGAAGGTCGAGATAGGCAGCCATGAACTCTGGATTATCTAGGCGGAATGAAATGGGTTTCTGGCGTTGGGTGTCATGACCTAGAATTGTCGTCATCTCCTTGTATTCATCTTCGAATGTATGCAACTCGTCGGCTGGATGATCGTTGATCGTAGGTTTGAGTCGTCTCGGTCGGAGCTCGTTCGTGAAAGGCTTCGAGTCAGCAAAGGGGTTCCAATTCCAAGAACAGCCCGTCCAACTGGCCATTATGGCCTACTCGTGTTCAATAAAGTACCAATCCATATCAAGAGCTGCAACAGACAGAAGGATCTTCTCTACCGTGAACCTGCTCATCAGAGAGAGATACTCGCGACTTAGTACCAGAGGAAGGGACTCTACCAATTTCCGAGTGACCAGCGGTCAGGACAGTGAACTAACACTTCTTTTCCGCCACAATTGCTCGCGGGTTAGCAACACGGCGGCTCGAAGATCCCATGATTGAAGACGCTCCGATCAAAGCCGAAAACAGGGCTTGTGACACTTCAACTGTGGTGTGATATGATCTGACAAGTGAAGCAGGTTAGTCCATAAGGTATCGTAATTAAGGTAGTCATTCCGAAAACGAGTGGCAACTCTTGCCATCGCGGAATGAGAGCGAACCGCCAACACGCGACAACATTCTACCTACTGCGCGGATAGTTCCGTCGAGTTCTGTCAAAGGGGGCCAAGCCCGACCCTTGATGGGATAGCTGAGCCAGAAGATCGTCAACGTCTACCACCCGCTTAAACTTTTCGCTATTATTCCCCCCACGGGGCGTAGTTTCGACACGTTTTGACAGGAGACTATTCAGATTAAGGTTTGACGCTAGATGCCAGCTCTCGAACAATAACGCGCTCTGGTTGGTCAGACAAGTCCCGCTTAAGGGGCTAGATTGTGCACCGTTTCAACGACCGCGTTTGGCGATGCCCTCATTTTCAACAAGACAAGAAAAAAACAAAGAGAGGTATACTACCCTGGCTCCGAAACCTATCCTAACAACACGAGAGCGGGTTGAAGAAGGAAGAATACGGGATTGTCGGCCCGACACTTCTTTCGATCAGGCCTGCTTCTCGCGATCTTCCTGCGTGGTGTGAACTGGACCCCCTTTGCTGGTACTGTCATGAGACTCGACAAGAACACCGAGTCTAGAATCGCTCTTGTCGGCCCGATATACACCCCAGATTCGATCACTCCACGTTTAACCTTACCTCCACAGTTGCCGATCCGGGGTCGCTAGAGTCTAGGCGCTTCACACGAGATCGTGGGACTCTTGTTATAAAACGAGGCCTTGAGGACGAGATCAAGTGTTCGAAGAAACCATCATCACTCAATCACTTGCACAAGAGTTCAATCCATCCTTTCTGGCTCAACATACTTCATCCTCCGTCATGGACGATATCAAAGAAAAGTCCAATCACCATGAGGGCGACAACACCAACCCTGCAAATCCAGGCGGCATGTCCCCAGTCGACGACATGCTGAAGGCAGCCGAAGAGGCCGCCCTGCTTGAGAAGGAGATGCCCATCATGGAAGCAATCAAAGCTTACCCCAAGGCCATCGCCTTCAGCATGATTGTGTCACTCTGCCTTATCATGGAAGGCTACGATACTGCTCTGGTAGACGCCTTCTTCTCCCTTCCACAGTTCCGAGAGAGATTTGGTGAACGCCTTGACAACGGGGATTATCAAATCACCGCATCTTGGATGTCAGGTCTCAAGACCGGTGTCCAAGTTGGTCAGATTCTGGGACTGATGGCCGCTGGCGTCATTGCCGAGCGATACGGATACAAGAAGACAATCTTGGGGTCTCTTTTCATGCTTATCGGCTTCATCTTCATCTTTTTCTTTGCCTCACATATTGCCATGCTTTTTATTGCTGGCGTTTTATGTGGCGCTCCATGGGTATGATGATCCGTTTCTTTCCAAAAGAGATATCGAGCTGACATTTGACAATTATAGGGAGCTTTCCAGACATTAACGACCACTTACGCTGCTGATGTGACCCCAATTCCACTGCGCCCCGTCCTTACAACCTACGTCAACATGTGCTGGGTAATGGGCCAACTCCTCAGCTCGGGTGTGCTGCGTGGACTCATCGACCGCCACGACAATTGGGCGTGGCGGATTCCCTACGCCATCCAGTGGGTATTCCCACCTCCCATCATCATTGGCGTTCTACTTGCCCCCGAAAGTCCCACCTGGCTTGTCCGCAAGGGCCGCCTCGACGATGCTAGGAAATCTCTGAGGCGGCTGGCCAGCGGACGATCCGAGGACGAGATCAACAACACGGTTGCCATGCTCGTCTACACGGACCAGATGGAGAAGGAGTCAGTCGAGGGCGTCTCGTACTTGGACTGTTTCAGGGGCGCAAACCTCCGCCGCACTGAAATTGCGTGCATGGTTTGGGCTGCTCAAGTTCTATGCGGCGTCTGGTTTGGTGGCAATGTGATTTACTTCCTCCAGCAGGCCGGCTTCGATCCAGCAAAGTCATTCGACTTTGGTATTGGTACTCAAGCCCTCGCGCTGGCCGGCACCATTGGTGCCTGGTTTCTTCTCCCTCACGTGGGACGCCGAAGACTCTACCTCGTAGGTCTCAGCGTTATGCTCATTGTCCTGTTGGCTGTGGGCTTCATGGGCATCCCGGCCCGCATGGATGCTATTGGCTACGCTTCAGGCGCCTTAATGATGATCTTTGTCGTCACGTATGATCTCACTGTTGGCCCAGTTTGCTACTGCCTCGTAGCAGAGATTCCGAGTACACGCCTGCGCATCAAAACAGCCGTCCTAGCCCGCAACACGTACAATATCATCAGCATTGGGGCCAATTTTCTGAATGCGCCCATTCTCAACCCAGGGGCGTGGAATCTCCGTGGCAAGGGAGGCTTCATCTGGGCAGGTCCTTGCGCGGTAGCTCTCGTCTGGACCTTTTTCCGCCTGCCAGAAACAAAGGGGCGAGCCATCTCGGAGCTGGATACTTTGTTTGAGAGACGCGTCAGCACGAGGGACTTTGCCAAGACGGAGGTCACCATCTTTGAACAGAGTCAGGATGAGAAACTGGGCGTTGAGTAACCGATTGGCTTTTTGCCTCTCTGACAAGAGAGTTCAGGGATTGTTTTGGAAACTAGGGATTTCTGTAAAGTGTAGCTTTCGTTACTAGCCAAGTCTACTCGAGTCAAGATACAGGACTCTTTTAAAACGACAACGCCATTATTCGTGGACGATGGGATGAGTGGCGAGCAATCGTCAGTGAGGAGGTTGGTACACTCATAGAACTACACCAAGCAGCCCATAAGAGTGTTTCGGCAGATACTGCAGGCCTGTGGCTAAACGAGGCGACTCTAACGCGGCGTAGGTCACGAAGAAATATTGGTAGTCTGTACCGGCAGAGACCGAGTCATGAGTGACAAGGCGTAGGATGGCGTGCTTAGCATCGTCGAAGCGGTCCTGTCCGACCAGTACCCAGCTTTTAAGAGGATCCGGGTTGTTGCGCCAAAAGGACGTCGTGTGATTACTGCGGGAGATCTAGCTCGCAAGCAGGGCCTGCAGGTTCTGGGCGAAGAAGAGGCTTATCTGTTTTGGGCATTTGAAAGCTGGTGCTACCTAGGATAGGACCTCTCGTCAGAGGATGTGACACACAAGTTTAGAAAGCATTGTCGGGCCGACAATGTGACGGGATCGGGATCGACGGCCCCATCATGGGATCACAGGATCATATCAAGAGCCTGTATCGGTACGGATGGAGAAATACTCGCGTTTATCGGCTCCTATCATCCCCCGTTGTGTCCCCCGCACATCCCCCACCATTCATTCTGTGTGTGCCTTCTCAGCGATCTACCAAGCCGACACTTCTTTAAGTACTCGCCTTGTCCTCTGGCATATCTCTCCATCTTTCCAATTCCATCACTCTACATATCTGGTTTACAATGAGTGCCACTACGACATTTACCACCGCCCCGGCACAGAAGCCGCACCACTTCCATCCTCAACCAGAGTATCACCTCAAGGCCCCGAAGGGATGGATGAACGACCCTTGCGCCCCAGCCTTTGATCCAACGACAGGCACATATCACATCTTCTACCAATGTAAGAGAAAAGATTTCTCTGATTTCTTCTTTTCTAATACCGTCCAGGGAACCCTCGGTCCTGTGAATGGGGCAACATCTGTTGGGGTCATGCCACTAGCCATGACGGCCTACGTTGGAAACACAGCACAACCAACCCAGCGCTCCAACCCAGTGAGCCATATGATAAAGATGGCATCTGGACAGGTTGTCTATGGCCAACTGGGCCTAAAGGCGAGAAGGACCAACTCACGGTTATCTACTCATCCATCACATCCCTCTCTATTCACTGGACCCGTGAGCACATCCGTGGCTCCGAAGGCGTATCACTGGCGACATCTACCGACAACGGGAAGACGTGGAGGAAAAGCGGCCTAAACCCCGTCATTAAGAATGAACCGGAAGGCCTCAGGGTGACAGGCTTCAGAGACCCATTTCTTGGGACTTGGCCCGCTCTTGATGAGATCCGAGGCGAGAAGAGCCTCTATGGGATTCTTTCAGGCGGGATTGCCGACACGACTCCAACCGTCTTCATTTACGCCGTCTCCCCGGCCGACCTCACCGAGTGGAAATACCTAGGACCTCTAGTCGATCTTGTCCCTCGCCTCCGCGTCCCCGGGCCCTGGACAGGCGACTTTGGCATCAACTGGGAATGCGCCAACTACATGACCTTACGAAGCGACACTGAAAAGCGCGACTTTCTCCTTATGGGAACGGAAGGCGGTTTCAAGTCCGAAAACAAGGAGAGAGATCCTGACAACCTTTTCGCATGGTGCCTCTGGTTCGCTGGCTCTCTTGAGCAGACTGCAGAAGGACCGAGGCTAAGGCACGACTTTGACGGGATTCTAGACCATGGGACCTTGTACGCACCAAATTCGTATGAGCATCCCGTTACGAAGAAGAGGATTGCGTTCGGCTGGATCAAGGAGGAAGAGCTCACGCTGGCCCGGCGTGAGAGTAAGGGCTGGACGGGATACCTGTCGCTTCCCAGGGAGCTCTTCTTGTACAGCACGAGAAATGTGGTTAGGGGGTTGAAATCGTCGTTGGATGAGATTCGTTCTATCAAGGTGATCCCCGACGGCGAAGGAGTCAACACTATACACACGCTCGGCATCCGGCCGCTCGACGATATGCGTCTCCTCCGACCCTCTCGACCAGACGAGTGGTCAACCGTCGGCAGTTCTAATACTTCAGGCATCCTGAAACACCGAACCCGTTCGACGAGCTGGGAGCTGGAAGCCCTCATCAACGCACACGCCCAGCGCATAGGCTTCCACATTTGCCACAACGCTGATACCTCGCTACGAACCAGCATCTTCTTCGACACGCAGGAGGAGAAAATCGTCGTGGATAGGAGCGCGTCAAACCACGAACCGGACATTCGAAAAGATACTCTATCGGGGGCGTTCACACTCTTTTACAGCCGTGAACAGGGGCGCGAGACGCTAGAGGCATTTAGGCTACGCGTTTTCCGAGATGGAGATACGCTGGAGGTTTTTGCAAATGATCGGTTTGCGCTGAGCACGACAGTCTGTGTGGATGAGACTTGCGGGGGGATTAGTTGGTTTGTTGAGGGGGGTGGTGATGCGGAGGGCGTGTTTGAGATGATTCGGCTATGGGATGGCCTCGGACAAGAAGATGGGAGAGACCTGGGAGAATATTAGATTTAATATGTCAGTGTTGAAAATTTATTACGGATATATATATGCCTAGTCTACCTAGCTAGCATGAGTATGTTTATTCGCCCTTTCTCGAAGCTCTGGTGATCCGCCTAGAATGAAGTGTACCACCAAGATTATAGTAACGGGGGCTGTTTACGATGTGACACCATTTGCTTGCCGTCCAACATCTATATACTTAATTGTTGCATGCTCACTTTGGGGGGCTGGGGGGGTACCTCGGCCGAGTTGCATTTGTGATAGCCCAATGGGCAAGGCATCAGCGTAATCTTTTTACTTGAGTAACTGTGACCGGGCAACATGGTTCGGTCCCACACGTTGCTTTTTTATGTTTCCACAAACAGCACGTGATCTTACAACCCTTGAACAACCTTCTTCATCTCATCTCTAACATCAGCATCAACCCCCTCCCTACACCACCATTTTCCCTCGTTTTTCTCTCCCCCTCTTTACCTCACTAATCCCTATTCGCCATGTCCTTTTCAGATCCTATCAAGCTATTACCCCACGCTTGCGGCCTCTGCGGCAAGAAAGAGAACCTCCGCCGCTGCCGAGGGTGCGAAGTGGTCTACTACTGTGGACAAGAACACCGAGTCATGGACCGAAACCTTCACAAGTCAGCATGTACCAAGATGGAAAAAGCTAGCGCCAATCTGGTAAAGGAAGGGAAAGCTTTGCGCGACTTGATAGCCGATGGATCCGTCCCCGATAATCTCTTTAGTGAGGGCATCGGTTACTTTGGGGCTATCCCCCTGGCTGAGCCATACATACTCGCAAACTATCAACTAGCGAATACGCTGCTTCTATCCTTTGGTGGCCCAGGTGGACTCACCTTTGCCGTACAGGATGCTCTGGATTGCTTCCTACATGTGTTTTGGCTCAACCGTGGGGATCGTAAAGATGTTCGATTGGTCATTCCCGCACTCTTCATCCGCCTCAACAAAGACCAAGAAGCCTATGACTTTATCAAGTGGTGTGCATCAACCGGGGACCCGGCCTATTTCGAATGGGATGACCGGGGCCAATACGCCTGGGATAATGACTTGCCTTTCCTCGAAGTCGAGGACGCCGACGCATTCGAAGAATCCGAAAACTGGGTATATGGTCACCGGTCTGATATGAGTCCCATGTTAGCTTTGACACTGATCAAAGTTCGGATCCTGCTCGATCTGCTGGCCACCCTCAACACAACCAGAGCCTTTCAGGGTTCAGCCCCCAAGGAGATCATAGAGCTTATCTGCGAGCAGCTCGTGGGAGGCATAGTTCAGTCACGCCCTGAAATAATTAGGGGGCGGGTTCAAGATATGGCCCGCCGCATTGATACGATCAAGGCTCAAATCATGGGTCTGTACAAGTTGATGAACGAGTACAATCCCCATGTCTGGCGGTTGATGTTGAGTGATCCATACGCTGCCGCTGCCTCGGGACCCTTCTCATACCCGTTTACGTCAGAGGAGACGGCCTGTATGGCTGTCGGGGAAAGTATGGCCTCGTGGCTTGAGACGCCTAGGTCACTTGATATGATGCGGTCTGTGAGTCAAACGGCATGAACAAGAAACGGGAAACGTGGGTGTTGGTGTTTCTCTTCATGTAATGACTTGATAAAAGACAAGTTATATACGCAATTCTCCTATTAAATATTTTCCATCATCTTCAACTCGCTAGCCTTTTCGGATCCTGTAACCTGGCTAGTTCTAATAGTAGCCTGTAGGTATAAGAGGTCATGTCGACCTGCCTGAGAGACCGTGAAAACCACTCTCTACCCTGTTCAGCAATACCCTTGGCTATTCTCTCTCCCTTTTCCGTAGAAGTAAGATATGATACAAGCTCGGGAAGCTCCTCGAGGCTTTGGCTAACGGGTATGTAGTGAACCCAGGGCATCAACCGTTCGTCGTGCCATTCTCGGAAGATGGTTTGCTTGAATGGTACGGAGTTTGATGCCAGGAGCTTGTAGTAACGTCCACTTACGCCGTTTCCATCCGTGTCGAATACGATTCGTGACCTAAATGCCTCATCCTTGTCTGCCCAGGACTTGGTGTTGAAATAGGTGCTCTCATCTCTGCAGTACTTTCTTTCACATTGAAAGATCCTAGTGAAGGCAACGTCAAATAACCGACTGTTGAGGAAAGTCGAGTATACACGTCCAAACATTCCATTCCTTTGTCGTAGAAAAGAGTGCGGCTTCTGCTCCAGGTTCTGAGCCAAGGCCACAAATCTCTGTCGTTGATGATGTCGCCATTGGTCATCAAGGACAAATCCACCTGTTGTTGAGCCAGCCCAGTACAGGTTGTTCCGCTTGCTCTCCCATTTTAAATCTGTCAATACGTTGTATTGGAACTCTTTTTCGATGTATGCTGGACTTGGGAAGAGAATGTCGCCCATTGTTGAAGGTGCGCCAGTCGATAATATTGGCACTAATCCTTCCACGAGGTGAAATGTTTTCGGGCTCATGAGAAAACCGTGCATGTCTTTGTACTCGGGGTGTTGACAGAGGTTCTTTTCCGAAAAGTGATTTTTGACAAACGGCATGTTGAATATCTCTACCGCAAGCTCGGGATAAGAGCTGCCAGTTCTTCTATGTGAGTTGGCACAAGAAGTGGTAAGCTTTTCCCAGGTGGATTTCTGGGACATATCGGTCAAACTAAACTTTTTTGTTGGGTTTGAGGGAATCAGAACTCTCGGTTCGTCAAAGTGGTTGATGAGAAACCTGACGTCAGGAAGTTCTCCAGGAAGTTCACCCAAGAGAGTATCGAAAAGAAGACTGTAGTGTCTATCGAATGTCCGGTAAGGGTGTTGACACTTCGTTTTGGCATCCTTTCCTGAGAATTCGCAGAGCCAAACTTCGCTCTGTGGTGTTGCCTTCACATTTGCCATCACATCGAGAACCTCCTGGCCACTGAGTTTCCAAAATGGGGAAACGATATCGTAAATCATGTCGTATTCATCAATGATTGGTGATTGATTTGACTCTGCAAACTTGAACCAGGCTTCGAAACCTGGTGGTGGCTCTTGGCGGTATCGTCGTCGGTATTCATCGCTGGCAGCTTCGTAGCTTTTCGATTGGTTTCTGAGTAGGTGTTCGAAGTTTTCCATTGCGTGACGAACCAATGCTTCAACTGGGTGCACTGGCGATATTCCAGAGCTATTGGGTGAAGAGGGCTGTGCATTTCGAATCGCCCAAACATTAGAAAGATACGGAAGAAGAGAGATGAGAAAAAAGCCCCAGAGAAGAGATTTTCCCTTGAGTTGCCCCGGAACCAAGTGGATTACTTGGCAAAGCGCAAGTAATGACACTACAACATGGCATAGGGCTCGCATATCCGATGATTCTCGAAAAGGGTTGGCTGTGGATGCGATGGCAAAAGTCCCCATGGTGGTGACCATCATCCATGATGTGTTTCGAGACTAAAGCTGTCAATAAAAGATGCAAAAAATAGAAGAAAAAAATGAGAAATTACTAACCAGCTGAATCATAAAGAACCATGATGAAACTTTAGAAAGTCCCAAGAAAAGCACGTAGGAAATAGAACTTGTAAGGAGACCCAATGCGACAGATTGGATCCCCAGACCCACCACCAGGAGGGCCACCACCCGGATCGAAACACCAGTTATAGATGCTTCAATATCAACGAATGCAGAATTCCACGGGCCATCTTTAGGCCTCGCGGTAAAGGCGCCATAGACGATAAGGGAAACAACTACTAGGATGCTGGACAACAATGACCTGAGGAGGTCACCATTCGAGAAGCAGAGTGTGGCAACAACAGCAACCACTGTCATGCCCCATCCTGAATTGACCAAAGAGAGATCCCAGGAGTGGGATGTAGGAAAACTGGGAGACTTGGATCCAAGATGTCTCTGGATTATGAAAAGCAGTGGTGTCAAAGCCGGCTGTACCTTGTCAGTCAGCGGAAACATGATTGTGCAAGGATCCTTCTCACGAAAAAGGCCAGGGAACTACATTCGGCCCTGTAAAAAGAAGCCCCTGCTATACCAGCAGCAACAATCCATTGCAGACCCGATGAAGCTGTCTGAGCTCCCAGATCACCAAAAGGAGTGGGTGCGGCGCCTTTTGAAGGGGGTGTCCGTTGGGTGTACTTAATCAGAACGGGAAGAGTGGCCCAACAGAGGAGCTCGGAAAAGAGCTCTGGACGCCGCAAAGATAGATGCTCTTTTAATGTTGTAGAAGCCAGGGCAGCGGCAGATAATGCAACAAGAGGGTCGGCGACTTTGAGGATTGATGCCCGCATTGTGGTTACGGGGTGGTCGATGAGGCTACTCCATCAGAGAATGAGGAGATGAATGCAAGTAAGAGAACGACAAATGCATCGAAGTCGGGTCCAAGACCGAATAGCACAGCCTCATCGAGATAGCATGATTTTCAGATGCCCAGTCTTCTTGGTACCAATGAATGTGTGTTAGTAGGCTAACAGGCCAATAACCAACATGCATAAGAAGCCAAGGCGAGCTGCCTAGTTGGATCGTCCAGCTCGTATTCCATTGCAAGGAGTTGCTCAGTAATCTATGTGCCACTACGTATCCCAAGCACGTGGTCGCAGTTGGCTGGCGCATTGAAGGATGGAAATCCTTCGACTCAAAACGATCCTCGTATTGGGCCCGTGGTGCTACTGCGTCTCCTCTAGCCCGACCATCCGACCACCCGGCATTCTCGAGCCGAGAATCAGCGGGGCGGTCGTCGTTGCGCGTCTCAAACAATTGTTCCTTTGTCTGAGGCGCAGCAAGTCAAAAGTGATTGGTTTAGATTACGACGGTACCTTTGTGGCTGCCTGCGCAAGGGGTCGGACATTCAGTTAATCCAACAACAGAAGGAGAAGACACGCTTGGCGGGTTCAAGTTCATTTCTTGGACTACCGTAACTCAAGAGACTCTTTAATGATAATCTGCTTGGCGAATTATTGGCAAGCGGTGCATGTAGCCAGAGTCGGTAAGCTTCGTCTTGGTAATGACGTTTGAGGAATTGAAAAGAAGCAATTAATGATCGACGTGAGACTGCACGGACTCTACCCTAATAAGTTAGCCTTGTTTGCCAAGCGTAGTTAAGCGCTAAAAGAGATGAGCAGCAAGGGTGTTTCCGCGGCATTTCTCCTGATGGAATCTTCCCACCCTGTACTTGCGGGGGATGATTACTATCTTAACAGTTTATCAAACTTATGGTTAAGTTGGGAGATCCACATGTTGTTTAAAACCCCGGTAGGCCAAGAATGTGCACGAGGCTTACTAGGAACGACGACGAGTAATGTTTGTGGATTTGCCGACGCGCCAGTGTTTCGCGCAACCGTTCTGGATAAACTGTATTCCATGTTAGCTCACGTACCAAATCCAACGACCACAGCAGAGAATAATTAATCCCAGGCAGTATAAGTCTGGCGTATCACTTGAGAAATAATATAATTCCTGAATATATATAGCTAGTACTTATTATCCATCCCTAAATTAGGTACCTATGCAAGTAAATGTTAATGCGGGAAGACTCTAATTGAGATGTTAATCCAGGCGGCAGATAGTGCAGCTCGTGTGAAGCGCTTCATCTGCTCGAGTTCAGCATAGACTACGACTTAATTGACGACATGGCCCTGTATCCGGAAAGAGATTCCACACAGTTGCATGCCGAGAACTGGAGAAGCCTACGATTGAGCACACGTTTATTTTCCTGGCCTATTCATGGACGACTTTGGTATGCCGAATCTTTCAACCCATCTAGGACAACTGAGCATAATTTTGGATCCTAGGGGAAGATTTAGGCCCTTATTACGATCCGCGATCATAACTTGACATCATCGAGGATGACCCTGGGAGGATCTCGTTTGAATTATGACAGGACACATACAACCGGTCCGAGTCTGCCGCGATCTCAATGGCACACCATCAAGACATCAATTCACTAGATCACTAGTTTCCTGTCTGCCATCTGCTATATCCATCGTATGCTGTGTTCGTAATACCTACTATACCCAACACATATCAAAGGGAACCTGCTCTTTATCGTTGGCTTGCCGTGTTAAGAAACGGAGGTGGACGTATTCTTGGTGCATCCAGATCCCTAGAAGTGGACTATCTCGCCCATGGTCCTCCAGCCCTCTTGTTAGCTAACATGCCTGCATCAAGATAACTTGCTGGATGATTTCCCATGCTTACTTATCAAGTACATATGTATTTCTTGTGTGGAAACTTTCTCCAATGTCTCGAGGGGACGGCCCGCAATCAAGCACACACCACGGAGAATTCAGCCTCTGGCCCACTTCCCCCTCAATAGGTAACGATAAGCAGCCGGTGCTATTTATGAGACCTTCCACTCGCTGTGAGGGAGGAGTTACAACTCACGTTGTGAAGTGAAATGTACGCGGTGGAACAGTTGAACGGTGTTTGGTGGGTAAGGGATACAAGAAGTGCCCAGGGGTGACCCCAAGAACGCCGCCTATCCAGATTAAAGAGTAACATAACAATAGAATAATATAGAATTTATATCCTAAAGAACAAAGTGTTTTACCAAGACTATGATTTTAAGTACAGTGTAAACATCAACAAGAAAAACATGTGAAGGCCTGTCACTGAAAACAGGTTCCAGAAAAGCCTCTATAATACGATCCCTCCTTTCGCAGTATCGCGTACAAAGTTCTGGGAAAGGCCTTGCCATGATCCACGCTGGTAGCCGAGAAACTATGAAGAACGCGAGAATGGCAGCCGCTAGGTATACCAACCATCCCACCCAAGTCAGCCATGAAATGTACCATTTTCCATTAGCGCTATGCCACTCGGAGAACGTTATGAGGATGAATCCAGGGACGGAAAAGGGGTATAATAAGTGGAGCGCTGCAGGTATTCCTAGAACGACGATTATCACGACGTGGCTGGCGTCAAAGAGTCGCTGTCTGAGAGGTTCCTGGTTCGTGGTAGGTATTGGTTGTGTAATCTCAGTAATCAACTTGGCGTAAGGCATTATTTCCTGCCTTCTGTCCAGAATTGAACGTGGAGAATTCAAGCGGAGTGCAGCAAAGGAGATGAGCTCGAGCATAAAGAGCGGAATCGCATACGTTACCACTAGCAGGGTAAGTGCCAGTGATGTGTTGGTGGCGAAAGCTTCCGTAACTGCTGTAACGGCCAGTGTGGTGTAAATAATTCGAGCTGGCCCAAAGGTTTGCAAGTGATCTAGAACATCTTGCAGAGACTGATCGCCATTGAATGTGCTTGTTGGGATAGTCAGGTCATCGTCGCCGTATTCAGCCTTCTCCCACCATGGATCCTCCTTGGAAGTGCTGTAACGACAAATGAGTACCGCCGTAACTGCTTCCCTGAAGGACCTCTTATGTATGATGGTACTTTGAATGAGTGCAATGAGAGTGGGGATGAGGTCGAGCAGACCAATTTCCGGTGCAAGTCTGTGGAACCGGGGCCGCTTCTGGTAGACTAGAGACCCGGGCATGTGAAGGGCTGAGACCACAGCAAGAATAAGGGTCATTCGGATGGCTCGAAGAGAGGAGAACCCTTGATCGCGGCACTGCTCGGCCATGTCGGGAGTTGGGGTGGGAGTCGCATTGGGGGATGCTTCCAAGGTGGACGTGGCTGTGAGAGAGGCATCACTCGTAGTTTTCGAAGCTAGACCGGCGGTAACAATAGTAAAAGTGGCTAGTAGGAAGAGTAAAATAAAACTCGGGTTTCTCTTCATTGTGTGTACTGGATGGTGTGATATGGTTCTTCCGGGCCAGCATTTGCAGTGTTGAGAACACTCGAAGAACAGCGCCGAAGGCATCGCACATGGTATAATAATACTTGGCAATGAGAATTTATTCACTTGTTGATCATTTTCTAATCTTCACCAGTCGATATCACGCAAGTAGGCAGAGTCGCCCGGTTTGTGAGGAGAATGAGGCTATGCATGTACACAGCCCCCCAGGCTGAACCACAAGGCACACCCTTATCGATCTTGGATTTATCAGAATATTGGGCTAGATTAAACCCCGATGAAACTTCTCGAGTTCTCCATTTATCCTATCCTCTATTAAATGATGAGCTATGGAGTACACTTTCGGGTTCAGTGCCTGGATCATCAACTTTTACTACGCCAGCTGGCTCAACCAGACAAGCTGGGATGAGCCGGAAGCTGATTTGCCCAAGGTCGATGATTGCGAAGCTCCTTTGCTTCTGTCGACAACCTTTGTTATCTGGCTGGTCCTTTTACCCGCGCTGGCAAACGCTGCACAGCTTCCTGGATCTCTTCTATATCATGGCCATTCTACCTTTTATCGCTTGTCGCCTGTTTCGGGTCTAGTTGATTGCTTTGCCACATATGCCTTGGTTGGAAAAGCGTTGGCTAAGGGACATTCTTGGCGGCAATCTATCGCTGGCGCCCTTCTTTTGAGACAAGGGATAGGACAGAACTACCTTTGGTGGAGGAAATTTGGAAAGGCACACATCGATGAGTCTGATTGCAAATCGGATGCCGAAGATGAAGACGAACTCGCCACTCTGGCGCCAACAGAGTTGTCAGACGACTGGATTAACCACGACACCGAGGACTCACATCTCAGACATGCACTCGCTCGAATCACTGAGTCGGTCACCCCTGAACGAATAGCCGGGTATATCCTCGTGCTTTTCGTGTTCGTTCAAGCCGTTGCCCTCGTTGTTCTGGTTCCCGTCATGTCACTCTTGAAGGTCACAGCCATCCTTGCGCTCACGTATACTGCCTGCCTTTTCATGTTCGAAATGCTAGTCTTGAGCATGGCACTCGGTGCATCTAGGCCTTCTATTGTTGAGATACCCTGGGGAAACGCGGTTGAACTTCTCTGTGCCTTGGACCCTGGGGATAGCCCATTTTCTCTCAATCAAGACACGAAGGACAGTCGAGAATTGACGGACATCGAGCTCGAGTCTTGGCACTCCCACCAGGACATGAAAGGCAGCCAGCATGGTAAAAGAAGCGAGCAGAAGACCCCGGCTTGGGGCATAGCGATCAAGCTGATAGCAGGCCTCTTTGGATGGGTGGAAGCCTTTGTCTGGGTCGTGATCACCTATGCGGCGTGGAAGGTGAAACCCCAGCTTTTGTTTCCAGCGGCGGCAACGGCAATCTTGATCAACTTGGGCCTGATGATCAATTGTTTGTTTCCTAGGATCGTAGATGTACGTTTGGGCATGATCCGGCGGTTAGATCTATCCGACCAGGAAACAAACACAGCGGTCCGCGTTGGCGTTGGCGGTCTTCGTTGGCTGCTGACGAAAGCAACAATGGCCAACTTTATTGCTGTTGCATGGCTTGGGCTAATGGCTGCCATGTTTATCTTGGAGAAGGCCGGGGGGTGGTCTGCAGATGAGGGCGAAGAGTCTACGCTGCCACAATGGCTGGCTGAGCTGGCTGGCCCGTGAGACCAGGATGAGGTTAGACTGTTACAGACCTCCCTTGAAACGTGATATTGTTGGCTTAGACAGAATTGTCAATTCTACTCCGTTGGCTACTTGCCCCAGTACCTCCACTTCGCCTGACGATGCAAATTGATATCCCCAGACAGAGTCGCCAGAACCATGCCATACAACCCTCCAATCGGCCATTTGCTCAGCCAAGACTCGCTCCACTGCTCACTGCTTTCACCCTTGGCCTGAACATTGACCTTTACCTTGTCGTATACCGTTGGCAAAGTTGTGGCAGAATACTTTTCCCGAAGAGCTTGATACCAGCCATAGTCGTATAGGTTCCAGAACTCGTCTTCTTGGTAGTATGTGTGGGCGTATAGCCACTTTCGACCACCGAGGGCTGTGAGTTTGTGTTCCAGGTCGCGGTTTTTTGAGATGAATTCGTCAAAATTTTGAGGTCCCCAGCCCCAGACACCAATGTTCAGCATTGGTTGAGATATTTGAGTCCCAGGAGAGATCTCCTTCTCGGTATCGCCCGCCGAATCCGAGGCTTTGCGGTTTGTGACAGGATGAAAGGTTGGCATCGAGCATCCTTTCAAGGGACACAGCCACAGCGGCCAAATCCCGAGTGAACGGTCAACCCAGTTGATGAACGTCTCAGCCGTCTCGTAAGGAAGCGCCAAATCTTGTACAACGAACTGTGAGGAAATGCGGCTAGCGTGAAGGGCATGATATAGTGTCCGGGTATGCGAATAGTCGTCAAGAAGCCAGCGGAAGAATTTGGTGAAAGGAATCGCCTTGAAGTAGGTGTAGCCTTGGCGACCAACCCAGAAGCCGCCTCGATCATAGCGGAAGAGATACTCGGTGAGTGGCACGTACTCTGTCACGGTTGATGATGGAGAGAGATTTTGTGTTTTGTCCTGCACGTGAAGGTAGAACCATGGGTCTCCGGGGTGGCTGAAGGTTTGAACGGGACATTCTGAAGGCTTGGTGTTGGTTGCTTGGCCTGTGATGATGACCCCGTGATCTTGTGAGTAGACGATGCCATCAAGGTAGTCAATATCAGAGTTGTCACACTCTCCCTTGATTTCGGAAATGGCATCGGCAATGCTGTTAACCTTGCGGTATGTGGTCTTGACGAATCTCTTGGCTTCGATAAGCTGCAACTCCATCGCCGTGGTGATTCCAAGTGTCCCTGCAGCACCTGCAGCACCATGGAAAAGATCCGGCCTTTCCTGCCGTGATGCCTTGACGATATCACCGTTTCCGAGAACCATCTCGACGTAGTTGACCGTCTCGTTAAAGAAGCCGTGGCGGAACGAGCTGCTTTCCCCTGATGTCCCCGAGAACCCGCCTCCAGCAGTGATGCCGGGGAACTCCATGACAACGGGAGGCACAAGACCGTACGCGATGGTGGCTTCAACTAGACGATCCATAGGAACATTCGGTTCCACGAGACAAGTCTTTCGGTTGACGTCTATCGCAAGGACGTTTGATAACATGCTGATATCAACAGTGTTCTGGTTCGACCCATGGCGGGGACGGGTACTGTTCGAGGAGCCATGAAACACTCGGTATTTTTCTCCAAGCTTGCAGAATTGGCGGACGGCAGTCGCAATGTCCTCGACTGCTTTGTCATGGCGATCCATGAGGAAACGTGACTTGTCGACGGATTCCAGTATGCTGAGAGAGGGGGGTTTGAGGAATGAAGGTCGCCTGGAGGAAGAGGGGCTGCCGAATTTCTTGGGAGAGGAGGACTTGTGTGAAGACACGATTTTGTTGAGGCGGTGCAACTAGGGAACGTGGTCTCTGCCGATGCACTACATGCGCGGCGTCACTAGTCGACCAGGGGATGTGACCAAGCACATCTTTGTCCTTGGCCAAGAAGTCTAGCCTGTACCTCCTGGCAGCTCTGTACGCCCAGCCACAGATTAGAATTGTATCAATAATTAACAGGATAAGCTGCAATGTGAGTGGGCGGAGAGATAGGCACAAGTGCGCGGCCGTCTTGATTGGCTGGCACTGCTTCTTTCCCGTGCAGAGACGGCGTGAGACAGTCTCAGCCACCTCAACAGTCCGACCGAGACACGTCGACAGGCCTGAGACTTGAGTCGATCAGGCAAGGGGAGGAAATCTGGCGTTTAAATCTTCGGGGATCGTCTTCCGCTCCACGCGATCGGGATCGGAAATCCGCTGAGGGTCTTTGCGGATAAGCATACATATAACCCATTGTGCAATGCATGGAGAGATATGGAGTACAAGACCCAGAGTGACGTATTTAATATGGGGTGAAGAATTCGCTCGATTGATGCCTTGCTTGGTAGAGGAGGAAATTCTCTTATCCTTGTCTGCCTCAATGCTCAAACGAGCGAAGCGTTGAATCCAAAAACTTCATGTGGATGTTCCATCATATTTGATCTACCTATCCCACGGCAAGGTCAAGTATCCGATCCATTTCGGCTGATTCATTACCAGATCCCTGGGATAAACCGCCACGGCACTCGTCGACAATACTCCGTCCACGCATCACCATACTTGACCGAACACCTCTTCTCATCCCGAATACATCGATGAATAAGCAACATGGTCATCCAAATAGCATAAACCCAGACTACAGCTCGAGTGCTTCCAACCAACGCACATGTGCTGAAGCTGAGAAATAGATCCCCCACGTAGTTCGCGTGTCGTGACCATCCCCACCAGCCGCTGCATAGAAGGAGGCTTTTGTGCTGTTTACCGTCTGAGGTTTTGAATGGGGCTACTATGTACTCGGCAGGTTTACCCCAGATAGTGCATTTTCCGGCAGACCGGCGGAGTTTGTCTTTTTGGTGGTTGACTGAGCGGAACAGGACATAGCCAGCCAGGCCAAGGGTAAAGAAAAAGGCCAGGTAAGGGGCCGAGGCAGATTTCGGATACAGACCCAAGTATTGACCTTGGATCGTATATGTCGTTGGTAAGAAACAGAAGCAGCCCCATGCGAGGTAGAATCCGTAGTGGTCGTGGGCAATGTCGATTGTTTGTAGATACCAGGATTCGTTCACGAAAAAGTCGACCACGTATATTGTTTGAAGAATCGTGATGAGAATTAGAGATGGCTCGATGTGCTGTTGTGTTTGGTATTGATATGCCATATTTGAAAAGTCGCTGTTTCGCGCATTAATAACAGAACTGAAGATTCATGGCAGATACATACATCAGTGTCCAGGCGATCATTCCTGGCCTGCCGTTGCTGAAGAGCTTGAGATCAAAGTTATCGCCGAGTCGTGGGTTTAGCTCGATGCCCATGTAGAAGTCATATAGTAACGATCCTGAAGTTCCACATTAGTGACTCGTTCAGCCAAGAATTACAGATCCTGAATGTACCACTAAACTTTCTGTCTTCTGGATGAGTAGGCATCACATATGCTTTGACAAAGGCAAACGCCGAAATGACATATCCAGCCAGGTTCATAGCGCCAATCAAACTGCTCCAGTTTCGAGGTATGAAACCAGGATCCAATACCCCAGCCAAGCTGAGGACGATGTACAGAATATGAGTAATGATCCACGCAGAAAGACCATTTATCCGGTAAGATAGAAGATAACCAGCCGGAGTCAGTTGCCCTTTATGTGTATCGCCTGGGAGGTATCGAAACAACAGGGCCTGAAGCCCAACCCAGCATATAACGGCTAATATTCCCTTAATTGTAAGTCGCGGGCCATACTGGATGCAGATACTCCAGAAGCCTTCCTTCATAACCGCTTCTCCCAAGAGGGAGAACGACGCGTCATACTGAGCGAGTGTGATGAAGACGCATATCGAGGTAAGCGGCGCAAGAAAGCATGGCGATGATGCGATAAAGGAGCGAACCCACGACCTTCCAAAACCAGTGCGACCCCAAACATTCCCACCGAGAGACGGTGCAGACTGCTTTATCGACATGGTGATTGTTGTTGTTGTAGAGGCCGAAGTTGGCCTACTCTCCGTATTTTGCATGGTGAGATCTCTCGTGTAACCTTGTTTTGCTGGTAATCGCACGTTCAATGGCTGGGCTTATATTCACTGCGTCATCGACTGGCAGCCAAGCTCCCAAAGGATGCATGGCCCACAAGTCACCGTCTTGAGCGACACGGAATGCAACGAGGCTTGGCTAGGCTTGATAGCGTCAATATCTCCGTGGGCCCTTGGCATCCGCTCCCCTGAGACTTGCACCGCCAATACGGTCTCGCAGCCCGTTCAATGGCCAATTTAAATGAAGCCCCGAGGATAGCTCGGCAAAGTACTGAGGATAACTCGGCAAAGCCCCGAGACAAAGATTCGGTCCGCTTCCAAAGCCACGGAGTCTCAGCTCACCGCGACACGGGATAGCACGGCCAGCTGAGCTTTGTCTATACTTATCTGGACGAATAAAGATGCATTCAGAGCCGAAACAGAAGGGTCAAGTTGTGTGGCTGGCACGTAGTCTGATTAGACCGGCAGCCCGGTGGGAATAGTCGATGGAACTATCTAGTTAGCGCTGACCGTTGTCTTCCCGGCTGGAAAGAGCGGAAGCAGTGGCTTGAGGAACAAACTTGTGCGTCACGTGGCGGCTATTCTTTCGACTTGGACGATTGTAAGGGGCATGGAGGCGCTGGGCATCTGTCCTTTGTCTACAGGTCCTGTCATCTTCCTGAATGTCTAGGGCACGCGAGGATCAGCATGATCGGAGGCCAAGCTCCCGATGGGAGCCATCCTGCGGTCTCTGATACTCCCAAAGATGAGCCTGTTCATTTGGCTGAGAACGGCCAGAAGCCACTCCCAACCGTTTCGACCAGAGGCGTCTTTTCCAACAAGGTGGAACCCGTCAATGTTCAAGTTCGCCATCTTGGCGTTGGACTCGCAACAAAAACCGTTTGGTCTGGGCCACTGAGAAGAATCACGCCGAAGCCCACCCCTCAACCTCCTAGAGAGATTCTTCGGGATATCACGGCCAACTTCCACCCGGGATCACTAACAGCAATCATTGGGGCCAGCGGATCTGGAAAGACGACTCTCTTGGATGCGCTATCCGATAGACTCGCAACCCAAGCACATATAAGCCAGGGAACGGCGGCCTTCAACGGTAGTCCGAGGATCCACGATGTCAGGCACGCCTATGTCACACAAAAAGACATTCTCCTCCCGACTCTCACCGTACGAGAAACCCTGCGATACGCTGCCGACTTGCGCCTCCCGTCCTCCGTGACAGCCCGGGAACGTTGTGAATTGGTCGAAGATGTCATCAACGAGCTTGGCCTACAGAAATGCGCCAATACTAGGATTGGGAACAGCCAGAAGAGAGGATGCTCAGGTGGAGAGAAGCGTCGTGTCAGTATTGGAGTTCAGCTTCTGGCAAACCCATCACTTTTGTTCTTGGATGAGCCTACTACTGGTCTTGATGCTGCCAATGCTTTTCAGTTAGTGGCCACACTCCGGGATATGGCTCAGAAGGGACGGACTATTATCATGACGATTCATCAGCCTAGATCCGAGATATGGTCCCTGTTGGATAATCTCCTTGTGTTAGCGGGTGGAGGACTCGTTTTTTCTGGTCCCATCTGTCAGGCTCTCCCCTGGTTCGAGAACAACGGTTTCAGCAAGCCCCCATTTACGAACCCTGCCGATTTCATCATCGACATCTCCTCAATCGACTATCGAAGTCCTCAGCTAGAAGAAGAAAGCACGAGTCGTATTCACACGCTAAAGTCAGCCTGGCTGGTTGAGAGCCAGCGTCGTTTCCCCCAACTTGCCAGCTCTGGATGGCCTCTACTCAAGTCCCCCTCAGAACGGAACACAAGCCAGCACAGATCCCAGCTGCAGCAACTTTGTATTTTAACCAGACGGACCATCAAAGTCACCTACCGAGATCCTCTAGGTATGGTGGCGTTCATCATCGAGGCCGTCATCATGGGCCTTGCGGTAGGATACATGTTCTATGACCTAGGTCGAGACCAAGTTGGCATTCGGTCCAGACAAGGCTGCTTGTATGTTGCTGCAAGTCTACAAGGTTACCTGGTTCTCATCTTTGAGACGTACCGCATGACTCTCGATATGCCAATATTCGATCGAGAGGCATCGGAGCGTTGCGTCAGTCCTGTTGCGTTTGTCTTTTCTCGTAGACTTGCGAGGCTATTGACCGAGGACTTGCCTGTTCCCATAATATTTTCAGTCTTGATTTACTTCATGACCGGACTTGGCCGTCAAGTTCAGAAGTTCTTCATTTTCTTTGCGATCACTCTTCTTAATCACTACATCGCCGTCGTTTGCGCAATGGCTTGTGTGGTTATCAGCAGAAACTTTGCAACGGCAAGTCTAATCGCAAGTCTGATATATACTCTGCAAAGTCTTGCCTCGGGCATGATAGTTCAGATCGAAACCATTCCTGTCTATGTTCGATGGACTCGTTGGATCACCTACATGGTATGTGTGCCTTTGCCTCTGAAGTTCTTCCTATCCTGACCTTCTCAGTTTTACACCTTCAGTGCCTACATTGGAAATGAGTTCCAAGGCAGTGTCTATGAATGCCCATTCCAAGACAGTCAGTACCCAAGGTGTACCCGCTACAGTGGTGATTTCGTCATCAAGTCACTCAGCTTTCCGCAAAACTGGACGGGCATTGCCATCGCCTGCATGGCGGGCTTTGTCATTTTCTTCGTGTCATTTTCGATCATTGGACTGCACTACCTGAAACCAACGTCAATTGCGAATGCTCGTGCCCCTGAGCCACAAAGAGAGGTTTCTCCGAGCTTGGAAATGACGACCCAGCAACCGATCGCCAAGGCCCGACGTCTTCTCGTCGAACTTGATCAGTTTTCCCTGGCATTGAGGACTAAAAGTCTGAAGAGATTCAGAGCTAGTCCAACGGAGAAGATTATACTCAAACCCATCAACGCACAGTTTCACCCGGGCGTGCTCAATGTTATTATTGGACCCTCTGGAAGTGGGAAGTCTTCCCTTCTCAATGCCATAGGACGCAAGCTTGAAAACTCGACAAGCCTCACATATCATCAATCAGGAACAATGAAAGTTGACGGAAGAGAAGTATCTGATCTGACATTTAGATCCATATGTTCTTATCTACGTCAGGATGATGAGTTGCTGCTACCTGCTATGACGGTTCGAGAGACTCTGTGCTACGCAGCATTGCTTCGCTTACCACGGACTATGACAGTGGAAGACAAGCATCAGCGTGCTGAGGAGATTCTTCTCAAGTTGGGGCTGAAAGGCTGTGCAGATACTCTCATCGGGAACGAATCCTTTCGAGGCATTTCGGCGGGAGAGAAACGGCGTGTTTCTCTCGCTATTCAAATCCTAACCGATCCTCAAGTCCTTCTTGTTGATGAACCTACTTCAGGGTTGGATGCATTCACGGCCAACTCTATCGTACAACTCTTGCAAGGTCTTGCAGAAGAAGGTCGTACCATCATCATGGCGATCCATCAGCCTCGCTCGGATTTATTTGGACTTTTTGGCAACCTCTTGCTCCTATCTCACGAAGGATCACCCGCCTACTGCGGACCAGCAAGAGACATGCTTGATTATCTTCGCGGATGTGGTCACGATTGTCCATCGCAAACAAACCCCGCCGATTTTGCCCTGGACATCGTGACGGATCTTGCCCAGCATGGCTCGAAAGAGGGCAGAGTTGGAAGCGGCGAGCGAGTACAGAGACTAATCCAGCTCTGGAAGCAGCGATCTGTCATTGACCAACGAGAGTTGGTAGAGAGTGACGATGGGAATGGCCGTGTTCAGGAAACAAGTCGAGACTTTCTTGACTCAAGCTCTGACCACGGCCCGTTCCCTGAATCTCAAATTGAACTCTCCTCGTTGGTACGGAATAGGACACCCCTTCACACTTCTCTTCCACTACTAGTCCGTCGAGCCATAACCAACACTTGTCGACAACCTCAGCTGGTACTCGCCCGCATCATGCAATCAAGCGGCGTCGCCATCATTTTCACGCTCTTCTTCGCACACCTTGGCCACGATTATCTATCCATCCAAACTCGTCTAGGTCTCTTCCAGCAGTTGGGAGGGTTCTATATCATCGGCATGCTCACCAATGTGGCAATCTATCCCAATGAGCGGGACGTTGCTTACCGAGAAAGCAGTGACGGCGCATACAGCTTGGACTCGTTCTTGGCCTCTTACACGATTTTCGAGCTACCGTTCGAGGTTATCAACGCTCTTTTCTTCGGGATCCTTGCTGTGTTTGCTATTGGACTCCCTCACACAGTAGCCACTTACTTCGTTGCCTCCCTGGCTTGTTTTAGTGGGCTGTCGTGCGGTGAGAGTCTAGGCATCATGTTCAACACGCTTTTCTCGCACACTGGGTTTGCCATCAACTTGATGGGTGTCATCTTGGCTTTAGCCAATAGCATGGCTGGCATTTTGTCGCTGGACATGCCGTCGTTGTTTGAGTATTCGAACTACCTGTCACCCATACGATATCAGGTGCGTGGTGTTGCATACTACTCGATGCGGGACTTGTCATTCGACTGCAACTTTAACAATGACACATGTCCGATAGAAACTGGAGAGCAGGCTCTAAAGTTGTACAAGTTTGATGAGAACCCGCTTGTGAGTGTGGTTGGGATGGTGGCTTGTGTTGTTGTGTATCGGTTACTTGCCTGGGCGTTGTTGATTGTGGTTAGAAGGAAGGCTACAGGTTGAAATAGATACCCAAATAATACAAAGAACGCACTGCTAATGATAATCTATGCCACCCTGTTTTGATCTGACAGCCATATCTAAATAATCTTGAACGTCATAGCCTCTCCTTGAAACACCTCCTTAGCCCATTCCACAGCTCCAGCCTCATTCGCTTGCTCCCACATCTCATCCGACATCTCTTCCACACTATCATCCGAAACAGACTCACTGTGACTGACCCATCCGCCACTCCACCATGAACGCCGCCTCCTCGTGATACGATACCCTGGAATATATCCCACCCTCCGAAATTGCTTGCTCGTCTCATCTGATAATCCTGCGACCAACAACAAGCCAAAGGGTCCATTTCCATCTGCGCCACAGACCAAGAAGTAAGGGTGTGCAAACTTCTTGCCGAGGCCGTGGACATCCCATAGGACTGCTAGCTCATCATCTGGGCCCAGGAACACCCTTGGATTACCCCAAACGCTATCCGACAATTCCACCTCGACGAGATGACCCCTGATAAGCAGTGTAGGAGGGGTTCCTTCGCCTGTGCTGACATCCAAGATGGCCAGATCAGAGTCTTTAGCTAATCGCTTCGTATCGTAGGCAGCTTCTCCCGTGACAGATGCCCAAGACCATGTTGGTGCACCCCCTTCTACAATCCGATTACTAGGTCTTCCAGATCGAGGTATGTGCCACATCAGGTCAGCTTTGATGCTGTTTTTCCACAGGCCATAGACGTATTCGTCATCGCTTCTCAGCTTACGAGCCGCGCTCGCCAGCCCTTCGATGGCAGGCAGTCTGTCTGTTGAGAATGTGAGGTTAAGTTGCGTGTATGCTGGCACAATGTCTGTTCTCCAGCTCGCCTGAACCTTAGAGACATCGATATTCTGGGGATATAGGAAATGTTTGATGACGCTCGTGGTGCGAAGTGTCCGTAGGGAAGTTGCTGAGCATTCGCATTCACAGACAGATCTACACTCCCAAGCCATCTCGTTGCGTGAGAAGTGTAGAGTGCGAGGTGATAGCAGCCGTTCTTGAAATACCCAGCCTCTAGTCGACAGCTTACTCCGACCCTTACCACCTTGTGTAGTCCAGGTGTGGAATGGAAGCTCTTCGGCCAGAAATCCTCGTGCTCGTATGTGAACAACACCTTCGTCCAGATCGCCTGTTTTGAACGGTACATTGAACATGGCCGTGGGTTCGCGAGATGGAGAATCAAGAAAACCAGACATGCTGTCAAGTGCAGCATCTGCAAAGATAGTGACGTAGGCGTTAGCGTAGACTTGGGCCATTCTGGAAGCCTCGTGCTGCCAGTCTTCAGCAGAGTCCTGAATTATGCAGAGAGAATCTATCCAAAGATAAGGAATTCCGAGTACCCGGGCCACCTTGATGGCATCAAGGAAGGTCTTTGGAAGATCGGCTGGCAGGGAAGTTGTGTATTCCTCGACATTGGTGGTGGTGGTCTTGGTCGGAGTACTTCCTCCCCAGCAGTGACTGAGAGCTGCATAGTATGCTTGCTGATTAGGTTCAGTTATCACTAGTCGAGGCGGGACTTTATCATCCCCAGCTGCAATGACGCGAGTTGGAAGGACCGGAACTGTAGCCTTGTTACAGTTTGCGTGTTTCCCCTCTGCGTTGACGCACATGTCAAGCCACTCGCGGGCCAATGCGACACAGCTTGAAGACAAGCCATATTCTGGGATGTAAAAGCCTCGACCAATCAGATCCCATGGGGCCGGGATATCACCTACAGAATTAATCAGTTATTCTCTCCTTAGAACAAATGAGTAGTGCATAAGTATCTTACCTTCCAGGGTGTATAACTGGAGAGTCTTTTCGGTGATTCCATGCGCAACAGGATCAGGATATAGATGCACAACCATGGGCCCGGGGTGTTTTGGTGGTTTGTATTCGATGAGGATCGATTCGTACAGGACGTCAGGCATGGATGTCTCCTGTTTCAATGCCGCAGACACGGCTTGCCATAAAAGCGCGCAAGCAGGGCAAGCAGATGTCTTGGTTGCTGACTCTCGAAGGTCAGAAAGAGGAACCTTTAAGCCTTCATTCGCGTATTCATCTCCGAGGGCTAGGGAATGGCAGGTTGCACAAGGGGCTGTGGTTGATGACCCTGACATTTTGTTGGGATGGAGTTGATCTGGGAAGCGTGCGTTGGTGTGCACTCTTTGTTACTCCCATGCGGCCAATCCTAGCATAAGGCCTAACTAGCTAGTTCAGAGGGCTAGAAGCGTCCGTTGAGTTCCCGGTTCCTCGGCGTTGAGTATCGTTCTAGGGTTGAAGTTTCCAAGCGAAGCGGGGTTCAGACTGGACGTCCGAAGGATCAGAAACCCCTGATACCCTCGCATGGGCCAATCATAGCGCGTGATGAACTCCACAAACGCCAGCCCTAATTGCAACCTTGGAGCCTTGTTGCATCAATGCTGGTAGCAGTTCCTTCATAGAACGGTCTAATCAAGATATAACAGGTTTGAAAGTAATACATTAAAAAAATGATTTGTCCATAGTTACTGCTGGAGAAATTTGATTTGGAATCATAGCTCACTTCGATGGCGCTCAAGGCGTTTTCTGCACTGGCGCACGCAACTCGCTCTTTTCCTCACTAACAAAACTAGAAACAACAAGCCATCTAAATTCTCAGGGCTCGTAGCTTTCATATCTCATAAAACATTCACGGACCGTTAATGGATAGAGCTCGCATCACAAATGGGGCAAGTGAAGACCAGATTGAAATTCCCGGCCGTGTTCAAGCCAGAGTAATAACATCAATTAACAATTACTCATTAAATCTTTCCTCCATAAAGTGTAAATGTACGGTAAATGGCGATAGTAGATGTCACGCAAAGTTATCAATCTACATATCAACCCTTAAACTACATCAAGAAGGCGCTTAAAGGAGGCGGAAGACAGCGACAGCAATGCCGGCGGCGGCAAGGAAGCTGGAAACAGAAGCAGAGTTGCCCTAGACCATGTTAGTTACTGTATATGTGAGCTGCTAGGTGAGACACTTACCATGTTGACAGAGACGACAGTGGGGGCGGGCTCCTCCTCACCCTGGCTGGGGACAGCGCCAGAGGACTGGGCGGGAACCTGGGAGGGAACGTTGACCTCAGTCTCGTGGGACTCGCCGTTTCCAGCAGGCTTGGTAGGCTGAGGCTGCTCGGGGTTCTGGGTGGTGTGCTTGGTGACGACGGTAGAGTTGCAGCCATGGCAGGTCCAGGGGCCGGAGGGCTGGACGGTCTTGGTGATGGAGGGCTTCTCCTCGTCCTTGGTGACGGGGCAGATGGTGGTGGAGACGGCGATGGTCTCGGTGGTGACGCTGCCGACGGGGCACTTGGTAACCTCGGGAGGGCACTGGGTCACGGTGTAGGACTTGGTGGTGTAGACGGTGCTGGTGG